>VXAU01002078.1:25940-81143 GCA_013399695.1 Formicarius rufipectus
AAAAAAAAAAAAAAAAAAAAAAAAAAAAAAACAAAAAAAAAAAAAAAAACCCCAAACAAAAAAAAAAAAAAAAAAAAAAAAAAAAAAAAAAAAAAAAAAAAAAAAAAGGCTTTTTTTTTTTTTTTTTTTTTTACCTGAGAGAATTTAGTGCCAGGATCTTGAAAGCACTAAGGGTGGGGAGCAGTCTGGGTTGTCTGTGATCTGGTTAAGGAATTGTTGGGGCTCATCTGTTCATCTGTGGGCTGTGACTCGTGCAACAGGAGAAAAAACACAGCTTGCTGCAAATACTCTGGAATTTAAGAAATTTGCTGGATCGTATCCTTCAAGGTTTTTGGAGGTGTTCCCCTCAGTGTTCAACTCCCATAACACGTGTGATTTCTACACAGAGGTCAGGAGCTCCCACTCAACTCATTCCTGTGTGCTCCTGCTTTCTGAGCTCAGTAGTCCAGGGGAGAAAAGGGGGAGAAATGTCCTTGGAAAACCACACAGCTGACATGTCTTCCTCCTGCAGGCACATCTCCTTCAAGAGGCACCTTCCTCGGCAGATGCACGTGTCTAGCATGGACTATGGCATGGAGCCCCCTGCCGCAGCTGAACAGCCGACCAGCATCGGTCGCATCAAGCCCGAGCTCTACAAACAAAAAACGCTCGACACCGAGGACCCCAAGAAAGAGGCGGAGAAAACCTGCGGGAAAATCAACTTCACTCTCAAGTATGACTATGAGAACGAAACGCTGAGTGTCCGAATTCTCAGGGCTTTTGACTTGCCAGCCAAAGACTTCTGCGGCAGCTCGGATCCCTATGTGAAGATCTACCTCCTGCCCGACCGCAAGCGCAAGTTCCAGACGCGAGTGCACAGGAAGACTCTCAATCCCACCTTTGACGAGTCCTTCCACTTCCCTGTGCCCCACGAGGAGCTGGCAAGCAGGAAGCTCCACCTGAGCGTCTTTGACTTCGACAGGTTCTCCAGGCATGACATGATAGGAGAGGTCATCTTGGAGAACCTCTTTGAGGACTCGGACCTGTCCCGGGAGACTTCTGTCTGGAGGGACATTCAGTATGCAACGACGGTGAGTATCTGTCAGGGAGGGTCAGCCCTGCTCTGGCAGCATTTGTGGTGCTGTGCCGTGGGGTGGTGTGTGGTACCTCATGGGTACCAAATGTTTGCTGAGCAGCTCTGAGGCAGGACAAGCTGGGATTCACTTTTGGCTGCACTGCCCAAAGGGGAAAGTCCTGCATGACTCCCAGCTGATGGATTTGTTGCCCTCCTGTGGACGGTCCCCTTAGCCCTGGTGACCTGCAGCCACCCCACAGTTGTTTGCCATGTCCTCATGATAAGAGTAAGAAGAGCTGTGGAAGGCCAGGGAGAGGTACTGAGCTTTGCTGCACTGAGAGATGTCAGATGTACTGCTGGCAACTCTTCCAGAGCTGGATCTAGTTCTTTTAGCAGTTCTGTTGAATTCCCTCTGAAAGAGAAGCTGAGCATCAGAGAAGTCCCACTTCCTGCCATGTCACATAGAGCTGGCAAGGGAAGCCACCTCCTCACGTTGATCCCTGAGTGCACAGGAATGACAGTAAACCCTCCGTAAGAGCTGTCTGCTCCCCCGCTGCCCTCCCAAGATGTCCTAGCTGGTTCTGAGGGAAAATAAATGATTTAACTGCTTTGCAAGTCCATCATCATCTTTGCCATTCCATGTTGTTCTTTCTGAAGCTGAAATATGAGACAGCCTCACCCTTGTGGCTGAAAGCAAGGGCCCTGTCACATCTTTCTCAGTGATTGGCAGAACCCCACATCTTGCAAAAATCCTGTCCTGCAGCTTCCCTTGTAGCCCCTCTCATACCTTTGCCCTCCTGCTTTCTGTAGTGGGAAGGGAACTGTCAAACATAAGTATTTATTGGGTTGTGCTCAGCAGCATCAGAGGTTTGCTATGTAACTGCAGATTTTTTTTTCCCCTGTTCCTCAGCAGTTCTAGCCCTTGGTCACTTCTGTCAGTGCTTGTTCTTTCACTGGTGTGTCCAGAACTTTCTAACAGAGCCATGAGGTGTCATGCTTGCGCCCAGCACTGTGTCCTGTGCTGCTGTACCTTAACGGATACACAGTCCCACCCCAGGGAACACAGTGTGCATGCAGGACACCCAGGATATCAGCCCTGGAAGGTGTCTCTCAGCCTGGAGCTGTCCTGGCAGGGCACAGAGAGCTTTTCCCATGACAGTCTAAGGGACATAGAGGTGGATGTGATGCCTGCCAGGCACCCTGGAGCAGTTCTGGGAGCTGCTGCTCCATTGCTTTTTGAGCATCTTTCCTGGAAATGCTGTGGGAGGGAGGTACAGGATGAACCACGAGGAAAGTCCGTGGTATTAGTTACCAGGGAGCTCGCAGCTCTTGACTTTCAATCCACAAATAGCCACATTACAGCAATGACTGATGGATGGCAATGAAAGAAAAAAATGTTGGCAAAGAGGCACCAGCCAAATCATTCACTTGAAAAAGGGCTGCTGGGAGGAGAACAAGGTGCATCAGATGTGCTGAGGCCTCATGGAAGAATCTACCCATGGTTTCTGAAAAAAAAATAGAGGATGTTTTCCTAGCTAAATAAATTAATCTAATGGGGGTAGACCCCAGAAAAACAGGTGGAGATACACCAACAGAAGGGTTGTTGAGGGGAAAAGCCTCCAAAAAAGGTGTGAGAAGAGCAGAGCCAATGCCATGCCCAAGGCATGTTGTTTAAGCAGCCTCGTAGAGCTCCCACGGGCATGTGAAGTGCCACATTTGGCTCCATCCCCTCATTCCCTCTGTGCCATTCTTAAGTAATGGGCTGATCCTGGTACATTTCAGCCAGCTGTAGCACACCCAAGGACATTTCTGTTTAATCAAAATTGAGAAGGGTAAGTACAGTTTTCATAAAACCCAGAGAAAGCTCTGGGTGACTAATAATGCATTAGATCAATTGTTGGGGTAAGAGCATGGGAACACACTTAAGCAAGATCTAGGCGAGTCAAATAGCCAATACTGAGCTACTTAATTAATGACTGCGCAGCTTATGAATCAGTGAAACACTTTTGGTTTCAAGTCCGCAAAAGTTATTGATTCAGAGCTTCCATTATTTCCTAAAAGGTACTGATATGAATTTTGGAACTGTCCCAATGTCTATAATCTACAAGAAAATAATGTACCCACAGGACACGCTTTGCTCTCTTGTATTTATGGTTGCAAAGAAAAATCTCTTGACCCGACACAAGGAGGGTAAAGAACAATTTATGTTTGTTTTATACCCTGAGCAGGTCCTCTCAGGGCAAGGAGAGGAATAGAAGATGAGGTGGCATCCAGAGAGTGCTCTCAGCATCTAACACAGTCAGTGATGTCTCTTCTGACCTCTCTGCCCAAGGTTTCCTGCCTCTCATCCCTCCCAAGCCAACTAAGAACAAGGAATGCATGAAAGAACAGACACAGTGAAGAATTGAGATTTTATATAATGTTCATTAGTATTCTGCCCATCTAAGTGGAATAAAGATTTAATCTTGGCCTTACCTGAGAAAAAGCAGGAAATAATTTGGCAAAAAATCTCATCCATCAACAAGATCTATTCCCTGAACACTTAGCAAAGCTTTAAGTGCATTTGCTTGTCTTTCTAGTTCCATCACTCTACTACTAGCTGCTACAGTTTCTCTTCAGCAGGTCATTATATCACATTGAAAGGAATCAAACACAGTTTCTGAAAATAAACATGTTGTTTGCTTTACGGATATGGAATCTGTATGCAGAAAATATTTTTCTTTTAAATTCATTTTTATAAGGTCTGCAAATCTTTCTGCTGACTTCAGATAATGATGATTTCTAGTTTAAGCAAGACATTTGGGTTGTTTATTTTTTTGCTGAATTCCCATGGGCAAGGCAGTGATGGAAAGGGCTTTTAGGAAGTGTAGTCAATAAAGCTGCATGTGCAAGAGGTGCTAAGAGCGGCATATAAATGTTATTTGATGGGGCACTAAAAGAGCAAATTGTGTTGGCCTCTGGGTAATCCAAAACTAGCAAACATTCCCGAGTGACATCTGCTGGTTGATTCACCATTTATACACACAAACACAGCCCCAGACTGTGCCAGCTCTTTGGAGGCATCTCGAAAGGGTTGGTGGTGTAAATGACAGCAAATGTGTCACAAACTAAAAGGTCAGTTGCCATTAAACTGGGCCTTTTGTGGTTGTCTTCTGGTTTAAAGGTATGACCCCCGTTGGTAACTACCCAGAAACTCTTAGCTTCAGAGAAACCCACTGTATTAGTCTAAAACATCTTCATTTTCTGCCATGACATTGGGCACCATCAAAGCCCATAAACCTCTATTACTGAATCCATCCATGCCAGGGGCTGGGACTTAGATTATATTTAAGGTCTCTTCCAGCCCAAACCAGTCTGTGACTCTATGAACAGATGGCACCAGCTGTACTGGAAGGTTTCTTGTGAAGCTTGTTACAGTGACAGCCAGAGAACACGGCACCGCTGCGTGTTGGGGTCTCACCTTTCAGTTTGGATCACATTCCTCCACTTGAGGGAACAGGTTCCGGTGCCACAGGCCCAGCAGTGGGAGGTGCACACTGTGCCTTCAAACCAAACTTGATGCTAACAGGATTTCCTTACTGGCGTCAGTTTGGTGTGAGTTATCCCATCACACCTGTGTGAGCAGTGGAGCAGAAGAGCTGTGATGTTGTCACAGGAAGCACTCCTGTCACACTCCACTGAGACAGTGGCAGGTGGCCCTTAACTACGATGTGAAGCTGTAACATATTTTTCCTGAACCCTGTATATATAAGTTTTTGCCAAATAATGCTGGGATGCACTGCAAGCACCACCATGCAGTAAAGTGTCCTTCACTGCAAATGGTAGAACAGAGAAAACAGAGGCAGCCTGACTGGTTCTTGCACGTTTCCAATCTCATATGTTCTCTGTTTTATTAAAGGAAAGCGTGGACCTGGGCGAGATCATGTTTTCCCTTTGTTATTTGCCAACTGCAGGTCGCCTCACCCTAACAGTCATTAAATGCAGGAATCTCAAAGCTATGGACATAACTGGTTACTCAGGTGGGTGCCTGGTGGCTGAGGAGGACCCTGTTGCATCCACATTTTCTCCTCCTCCTCCTCCCTCACAGTATCCTCAATGGATGGTGGGTGTGCATCTCTTGGTGCCAAGGCTGTACCATCACGGAAACCCCTGGTAGAGCTTTGCCTGTGCTTGCGGTATGAACAAAACTTTAAAAGTAGAATTTCAGTAGACACTGAATGCAGGGGAGGTGAGTATACACAGGAGTACACATTTCGTGGAGGCTGCCAGTGGTTTCCCATCCCACTGAAGGGTTTTCAGGGTCAGAGTTCTGATCCATCCCTTGGGTTGGACACACTTACACCTGTTGCAGCCACTGGCTCAGGTATTTCTATGTGAGGAGAATGTTTTCCATCCAACAACCCCCTAGAGCCAGAACCAACCACTTAACCGCAAAATAAGGAAAGGATCACAGGCCACCTGGGTACATCCCAGGGGAATGTGCATTCCTCGGTACAGTGGCCAGTACTCAGAAGGATCGCATTCACCTGAAGACTGTTTGCATTCAGAGTTCCAAAGAGCTCATTTGTTAATTTAGTATGCACAAACTCTGGTTTTCATCATAAAAAGCAGTTTCTTTTCCAGAGGTCAATATCAGAGTGTTTGAATTTCATTGTGCAAAAGGCAATAACCACACAGACCTTTGCAGAAAATGTTTTTGCTCGGTTGGAGCTTGATGAAATATCTGAGAATTGAGGATTCAGGTGAGGCCAGTCCAGCCGTTCTGTAATAATAATAATGCAGTGCTGGTTCTCCAGAGTCTGAGCCTCATGTCACCACTCACACCAGCATGAGAAATGGATTCAGCTTCTGTGCAGACATCTCTTTCCCTGAAAGTCCATTTGAAGAGTGCCTCTGGTACATGGGAACTCCCAGCCCATCCTCTGGTAATGCTGTCTCTGTATTGCAATGGTAACAAAACTCACCTCTGTAAACACAATGATTTTTATTCTCTCTTCTTCTCCAGATCCGTATGTCAAAGTGTCTTTGCTCTGTGACGGGCGAAGGCTGAAAAAGAAGAAAACTACCATAAAGAAAAACACCCTTAATCCCACTTACAATGAAGCAATAATCTTTGACATTCCCCCGGAGAACATGGATCAAGTCAGCCTGCTCATCTCCGTCATGGATTATGACCGGTGGGTGGGAGGCTCTGGGGAGCTGAAGGGGAGAGCATCCCATTGGGTGCAGATTTTCCTGCTCAGTAGTCTTTTTCCAGAGTGTTTTCCATGGCCTTGATTGCAGAGCTCTGTAGCATTGATCTGTCTCTTCTGATTTATTGCTACAGTGTCATTGATATTCATGGTTATGGAAAACTACCTGCTGGAATAGTGAGTCTGGTGAAGCTCTTGCTTTCTGGCGTTTGCCTGAGCGAGTCACAGAATCACAGAACTCCCTGGGCTGGAAGGGACCCACAAGGATCATCAAGTCCAACTCTGAGCCCTGCACAGGACCATCCCCCAGAGTCACCTGAGAGGATGATCCAAATGCTCCTGGAGCTCTGGCAGCCTTGGGGCCATGTCCACTGCCCTGGGGAGCCTGTTCAGTACCCTACTACCTTCTGGGGAGAGAACCTTTTTCCAATATCCAACCCAACCCTGCCCTGGCACAACTTCAGGTCATTCCACTGGGTCCTGTCCCTGGACAGACATAGATGCCTTTGCCTCTTCTTCCCCTCACAAATCCTGTGTCCCCCTACACTATTTACTCACCCTACAACCCATCACCCCATTTTAGAAAGCAAAAATTCTGTGCAGCAACTGGTGTCTGAATTACCCATTACTGAACTTGCACTTGCTCCTGCCCTGCACCACCACACAAACATCCTTCCAGATCCTGCATCTGCAATTCAAACCATTTCAAAACTGCTCTGATTTCTCTGCCAGTGCCTTTCTGTGCTGGGACTATGTGTGCTGGCAGTGCCAGACACCACCAGGCTGCCCTTGTGCAGACACCAGCACCAGCAGCACTGGGCCCGAGGTTAGGCAGGGTGAGAGAGATGAGGTGAATGAGGGATGTTTGTGTTGCTTTGCTGTCCTTCAGAGTGGGGCACAACGAGATCATTGGGGTTTGTCGTGTTGGGGTGAACGCGGAAGGCCTGGGCAGGGACCACTGGAACGAGATGCTGGCATACCCACGCAAGCCCATCGCACACTGGCACCCCTTGGTGGAGGCGAAGAAGTCCTTCAAAGAGGTGTGTGGGGCTATTCTTTCCTTCTGATGCATGTGCTGTGCATGAGTGGGCTGGTTCCAGGCTTTCAGAGCGCTTCTCCCCTCGTCTGGGGTTTTCTGGCAGGAACTGAGGGAATTTTCTCACCAGAAATGAACTCTAGAAAACAAGAATTTCTGTGCTGCCTTGAAATAGCTCCTTGAGCTCACAGGCAGGAATGAGAGAAACTGTATTTACAGATGTGGCTGTTACCATATTGGGGGTTTTTTCTGTTTTTTTTTTCTTTTTAAATTAGAGATTGAGAGCAGTAAGGGAAGAGAATGGTGCTCTGATTGCAGAACAAATTGTCCAGGGATATTGCCTCTTCCAAGTTTCAATTTTTCATCCTAAAAGATTTTTCTGTTGACTCATCTCTGAGCCTTTGAGGGAGAATAAATAGAACAAATGTAATTGCTCTAAGCATCTCCAGAGAAAGAGACTCACTTGACGCAGCCCCAGATGATAAAATAGGGCTGAAATGTCTGGGCACTGTTTTGGCCATTTCTAGCATTTTGTCCTCCTTGCACTCCAATTTCTCACGCTTCTGTAGAGCTCTTTGGCTTTGGCTGATTTAGGTCATAATTTCTGGAGGAGGGAGGAGTGGAAAAGGGCACACACGCTCTTGATGCTTCCGGTATGAGAAGAAAGCCAGGATTTGTGCCCAGTGATAAGATAATAAAGGCAATAAAACCTCCCACTCTGTCTGGGGCTAAGGAGGTATTTTCCCTCAAAGCCACAGAATAAGTACTTAACAAAAGCATCTTATTTTCCCCTTGAAGTTCAAATGCTGAGCTGTACTAGAAGACAGGTACTGGATGAGACTTCACAGTGGTCTGATTTTAGTGCATCAAACCCATGTTTCTTTGAAATCTGTTCTTTCCTCTAACAAGAAGGAGGTGCTGAGGCCCTGGCACAAGTTGCCCTGAGAACCTGTGGCTGCCCCATCCCTGGAAGTGGCCAAGGCCAGGTTGGAGGGGATTTGGAGCAACTTGGGCTAGTGGAAGGTGTCCCTGCCCATGGCAGGGGGTGGGATGAGATGAGTTTTAAGGTCCCTTCCAACCCAAACCATTCTATGACTAAGAAGGCAGTTTGTGCTCAGTGCTCTCTATCCCAGCCCAGGTCGATAACACCCAGTGGAAAAACCTGGCAATTGGTATTTCAGTTTAAGACACAATGGAGATGGATGGATTTATCAGATAATGAACACCTGAAGACTCACACTCATACGTGACATTTTGTGAGGTCATGTTGCACCCCTGTAAATTGGAAGTAACAGGACAAAACTGGTCTAAATGAAAGCAGAAATAAACCTATGTGCAGGTTGTGCTCACTGGGGATGCTGCCTTTGCAAAAGGCTCTCATTCACCTTCCCAAACCTGGCATGGGGCACCTGAGCCGTGTTTGCACACGATCCGTGTGCCACATCCCACTGCCACAGGGAGCTGGAGACCACAGGGATCAGTTGGCTCCAGGTGTGTGGCATCTGGAGCACCTCATGGTGTTCAGCAGTTGCCCTGCCTGACCCAGGGGCAGAGGATCCTTCTCCATGTTACCATTTTCATGACTTTACTACACTATTTTTCAGTTGCCAATTGGGTTTTGAAAGAAAACTCCTGTGAAGTTTTTGATAATCACTAGGGAGGGGAAAAAAAAA
This sequence comes from Formicarius rufipectus, assembly GCA_013399695.1. Taxonomy (NCBI): domain Eukaryota; kingdom Metazoa; phylum Chordata; class Aves; order Passeriformes; family Formicariidae; genus Formicarius; species Formicarius rufipectus. The sequence goes on from VXAU01002078.1 coordinate 34,896, forward strand.
AAGGCATTATTAGGATGATACAGAGAAACCAAGGGGCCGACATGTAAGATGACTCACATTCTAAAAGATACTTTGAAAACGTTGGCTGAGACCCCAAGACTTTGGAAAAAACCTGAGTGAATCATTTTACCCTGCAATACACAGGTCAGGAGCTCTGCTTAAAAGGAAAGAAAAAACCCTTTGATCTTCTGTGCTGGTATTTCTGCCACAAATTGGTGCACAGAGCCAGCAAGCAAATGGACCCTGTGTTTATTTGCCCTTTTAGGTTTTAGCATTGCTGTCTGCAAATCCCTAGTGCAACTAAAAACAAAACAAAACAAAACAAAACCAAAAAAAAAAAAAAAATCCAGGCACAGGTTCCCAGAGAGAAATTAATGGGAAATGGTATTTGCTGCTTACAAGTCATTGCATCACCTTTTCCATCATCTTTCCCCTATGAGTTTGGACATTTTTGAGAAGAAATTTGGGGTTTTGGCCATGTACCCTCAGCTCTGAGTTTGGTGGAGGCTGCTCTGTCCATCAAGGCTCTGTGGGTTCCCCTGTCCACCTTCCCCGAGAAGCTGCTGGCCCTCCATCCCTTCTCCACCCTCTTGTCTTTGTAGGGGTGAACTCAGGCTGCGCTGAGCCATCATCTTCATGATTTTCATCTTCATTTGCATCTTCATCTTCAAGAGGGTTTGTGCCGGGCACCAGCAGACAAAGAGGTGTTTGCTCTTTCATTGATGTCCTGATGGTCTCTGAGTGCTCCTTGCTAATGGCCTCGCTGCACTTCAGTGTCTCTGCTGATTGAGTGCTTGATCTCACACTGAAGGCGAGAGAGCGGGCACTGAACTGTCTATTTGATTCCTGCATTGAGCGACGGATGAGTGGAGCTGTTTGCCTGGGGAGACGGAGCTGCTCCCTGGCTGGGTGTCCCAGCCCCCTCCCCAGAGCTCACGGCTGGAGGTAAGGGTGGGAATCTGGAATTTCATCTCTAACCAACACATGCACTGCCCTGCCTGGGGCACCTCGGAAAAACTCTGGCCTAAAGGAGGAGCTTCCACTGTATTTTGAGCACAGCCTGGAATCAACTTCTGGTGATTTTAGCAGGAGAACTCTCACCAGAGGTGTCTTGCACCAGGAGGATGGCCCAGCCTTTGCCCCCTCACCCTGCCAGAGAGGTGCAGGATGGATGGATGGATGGATGGATGGATGGATGGATGGATAGTGGTGTTGGATGCCCCAGGCTGGACCACTGACCTCCTCCTGCATTGAAAACGTGGTTCTGTGACTGTCTACCCTGAGGACCAGGGCAGCATTCGCCAGTCCCACCACAGTGTTGGGCTAACATGGCACAAAAACCTCATTTCTGTGCTGGTGTCACTTACTCTTCTCTCCTTTTCCACTTATGGAGTCTTTAGGGAAATGCTTCTGATGCACATCATATCTTTGGTTGCTCCATATTTATCAACAGTGAATAGCAAACCATAATCACTGCACTTCTCCAATAACCATTGTCATTAAAAAGAGAACATGGAGAACATGTGCAAATGAATCATTAATTACAAGCTTCTGAGCACTACCCTCCTCACACAGATGTTCAGAAGGCAAGCTTCTGAACAGAAGAGGAGAATCCCACTTGCTGCTGCATTGTGAAGTTATTCTTAAAATAAATCCTTCCCCTCAGCACAACTTGTTCCCATTGTTCAGCTCCGAGGTCCTACTGGCACGTGCTCGGCCTCAGTGGGTTCTTCAGCCATCCTACCCATGTTCCTCCTTCATTTGCCCAAACACCCGTCATCCGGGTCAAGTGGTTGTGTCCAGCAAGAGAAAGATAAAATTGCAGCTTTTCTTGCAGACTTTGAAGGGAACTCCTGAAGACGGAAGTTTTCTCTGTTATCTATGAGAGACAAACTCAGATACTGAGAGCAGCATCATCAGCGCGATGCACAATGGGTCTTTGATGTTGCCAAGTCCCTCTGACATTCAGCAAGGGAGCATTTATTTGTTTAAAACATTTCTCCAGATAGAAGCTGATAACTGTGCTGAGAGCCAAGTCATGCCCATAATGAAGAATAACCATTTATCTTTAAAGATAAGCTCTTCCAGACTTTTGGGCCTAGTTGACTTTTATTGAAGTGCTCCTGGTTTCTGGCGGTTAATTACGCAATGCATGGTTCACCTTTGCTGATTAAATGAAGGGGAAAATATCTCCAGGCTCCTCTCCTGTTGCTTGAACCTACTCTTGGGAAAATTTTCATCACATTTTTGGAGTGGCAATGCTGTCACGGTCGCTGCAGACAGAACAAGGCAAGGAGCAGGGAGAAGGCTCTGCCAAAAGCCCATTTCTGCTGTAATTCCTGCAGTCTGCTGTTTTGTTGGTAATTCCAATCAGGAGGTTGTATCCATTAACAATTCCTCAGGGATTTTAGCAATCACATTTGATATGAGAAACATAGGAGAAAGTGTTTTCTTACCTAAACGCTGCCCATTTTGAAGGACAAGCTTCGCAGCTTCTTCATTCATTAATTTAATGCAACTTATTTAATAAAAATAGTGTAATGCAAACCTGTGCACTGACTTACTTTTACACTCTTTGGGGAAGGGAATGGGCCATATTGGCCAAATTCTTGACCAGAGCCATGGATCGTCTGCAAGTGGCTGTTTGCCTTGTTCAGCCTCCCTGCAAGCACCACGCAACCAATCCTCTCCTCTTCATTTATATTTCTTTGAGATTCCTTTGCCAAGGCAAGGATAAAGTCTGGTTCCCCAAGTGAGTTTTCACCCAGAGAAATTAAATTCATACATGCTGGAGCATTAATATCAGCCAGCAAAGAGTTTCTGCTTATGCAGGAGGGCAGGGAATTGATCCAGAGGGAGAACAAAGCAGTGGAAATTCTGTGCCTCCCATTGTTTCTGAGAGATGTCTATCATTTGTCATTTGAATTTAATAAAACAAGATGGTGAGATGGGCAAGTACTCAAAAGCTTGAGGAGAAATGGATTTGAATTATAATAATAGCCCCCAAGGCAGATGACTAATAATTTATGATCCCATAAGTATGGCCAAAAAAAAAAAATGTTTGCTCCATCCACTGACTCTCTGATGTGATTTTCCCTTTTAGAAATGTCTTGAGCTGTGGACAGAGCTGCTGTGGAGTAAAATTACCAGACTGGAAAGACTCAAGTGTTTCTGAGATTAGACAGTATTTCTAACCCAAAAAGGCAATGGCAATAAAGCAGGAAAGAGTCAAAAGCTGAACTGAGGCCGTTTTGTCTTCCCAGCATACGCAGACACTGTTTATTTTCCCTCTTTTTTTTTTTTCTTTTAATTTTATTTTTTGGTTGAGGAATCCTCACAATTGGGAATTGATTTACAAAGCAATAAAGTAAATTGTTCAGTAATTCCTCCTGAGTGATTAAACAGGGGCATTCAATAAGGTGGAAGATGTAGAGCAGATGAGAACGAGGTGGGACAGGGATGGGATGGGCATACTGAGGAACAGGATACGGTGGTGCAGTATTCCAAGTAATTTCACTTTGTTTAGACTGGCTTTCTCTTTTCTCCCCCAGTGGCAAGGCCGGGCGGCGAGTTTCGACAGCCAGGGCTCCTGTCCCTCTCCCAAACCACCCCCCACCCCGTGACATGGATCATGGCCAGGGAAATGGGACTAAAGCGAGCTGGTTTGGCCCTAGGCCCAGTCTCAGTGACTGCTGAGTGACAGTGGCAGCAGCGAGACTTTCCAGTCTAGTTGTTCCTGCGTGAGTAAAGGTAGAAACTGGTTTTGTGGTCAAATATGTTTTTGTCTAATATGTCTCCCAAGGTGATGTTATTTTGTGGCTTTTACTGTAATTGGTCTGTTTCCAGAGGAAGAAGGTGGACTGAGACGTGAGCTGGAGGTTTTGGGTGTAAAATAATGTGTAAAATAGTTTCTAGTGTGTACGAAGGCTGGGAAAGTGCAAAGATGTGTCTGCGGAGAGCAGAGGTGGCCAGGAGAGGGGACATCACTGGGAGAGCCATGGCAGAAGATGGGACAGACTCTTCCAACCTGCCAGCAGCTCTGTCCTTGTGGTCAGCCCCAACCCAGAAGAGTGTTTCCGGGTTTCCTGTTCACGTAGAGGTGTCCATGAGCTCTTAGAAGTTTGTGCAGTGTGTATCCCGAATTCCTTTTGTCATATTTAAAACAATGCTGTTGGTTCCTTGGGGCAGGGAAGCTGTTTCTTTTCCCTGTATTTGAAGTCTCCCCAGAGTTAATTGCATGAACAGTTTCTTCAGAGCCCTTTGTAGCTGCTGTTCATCCCCCCCTGTACCATCACCACGTTATCTGGAGTGGAGGGAAGGGTGTTGCCACAAGTGGGATTTAGAGACAAAGGGGGAAAGATGTGACAGAAATAGGTGAGATCCGTGCATGACCACTACATCTCTATTTCTTGTATCGGCCAAGTAATAAAGGCTGAACCAAAGGGGAAAGGGAAACACAGAAACACAACCAATACTAAAAAAAAAAGCTTCCACACTTTTTTCTTGGACTGTCAGCACTTCCTTAGGGAATAAAGTTTCTAAGGGCCAAACGCTGAGGGAAGGTTGAGTTTTGGGACAAAATGAAGCTTTGCTGGTTCTTTGGTTGCAGAGGCCAAAAATGAAGTTAAAATATCCCAGATACTGGCTTTGCAGCTAATTCAGCTGATCTTTACCAACTCACTGTGGATTTTGGCCACTTCCTCATCGTGGATTTTCCTCTGAGTCAAGAAGTTCGTTAGTGCTGTTTATTCCACTCTAATTAAATTCAGTAAAAGCAAATATTTTGGTTTCGAGGTAAGATTTGCAAGAGAGGCTGCCGGTTCTCCTCCCATCAGGTTATCAGAACTGCTTTCATCAGCCACAATCCTCAGGTCAACTTCAGTTCCAATTTTCCTAAATGTCACCGCATCATCCTTCGCTGCACATCACAGCTGGCTGAGAAGGGTGTTTGCATTGCTCCTGGGTAAGATGAATCCTTTGTTCAGTGAAGAGTAAATACATTATTTCTCATCACACCTTGTGTCTTAATTCTCTTTATGTGCCACACGCTATAGGAGCAGATACTCAATAAAATTATTTTGTTTGTAAGTGCTGCCTTGTCTGGTGAACTGTTGCCTCTTGTGAAAGTGGTAATTGCATATTGTGTGATTTTGGGTGGTTGCAGCAATCACGGTGGATGCTGTAAAATGGGCTAATGATAGAGCTTGGGATGGTGTGAGGCAGGACATGGGCAGACGGTGTCATTTGGAGCAGACACAAGGTCTGCAGTTCTGGCTGGGCTGGGACAGTCACACCAGCCCTTGGGGAGCAGCGAACATTACATGCAGATAAAAAAAATGTATTTCAAGCACTTGCAGTTCATCGAAACTGGAAGTGGTAAAACTACTTTGGCTTCCCAGCACCAAAGGGATGCAGCAGAGGACACCCTTTGTGAGACCACCCATCCTTTCTGGGAGTGTCCCATATCTCAGTATAGGAAAAAGCCTCTAACCATTGGAAATAATTGATGGGATGGGTCAGGCACTGGCCATGAACCCCCTGAACCTCTGCCTGAGCTGAAGGCAGCCCCAGGTGTGACATGGCAGTGCTCCTGCCTGCAGACCAAAGGGCAGGATGTCCCTAGAAAAAGCCACAGTAGTCCTGGCTGATGGCAGTTGACAATCTTTAATTGCACCAACCCACTCAAACCCTTTTCTTCTTTAATCCTGTCTTTTTGAGCTTTGGCGTTCTCCATGTAATCTCCCTCTTCTATCCATTCTCCTAGTTATCTAGCATTTAGTCAAAACATGCGTGGGGTTTGACACAAAGCTGCTATTTTTAATCCTTGCTTCACACAGATAATCAATATCCACTCAATACTGGCTGTCACTTGCTTTGCTGGAAAAGTGGATCTCATGTTAGTGAATAACACCCACGCCTGTGTGGCTCAGCCCCTCCGATTCTAAATGCTGAGGGTTTGCCACATCCCTCCGAGAGGGGATAATCAAGCCATTGTGTGTTTGTCATCCCCTCAATACAGAAGATTGGTCACACTCATGAAGACAAACTCCATCACAGGAGTGCAAACATTTCCCTTTCATCCATGTAGGGATTAGAACTCCCCCAAGGAACTGATCCTGGAATAAGTGCCATCCTGGGATTAGTTAAGTTTTTTTGCTCTTCACTTTCCTTGCTACTCTTAACTAGGGAATAGCAACTCACAGAGAAGCTGCAATTATTTCCAAGCCAAATAAGGAGGATCACTACTGGGCCAGATCCCACGAGGTGCTTGGCCACCGTGGGACTCCTTTGAAACTTACTGCAAAGAGGAGGATGATGCTGCAAACAGCCACAAATAAATAGTCTATTTTATTGAGTTCTGCAAGCAAAACAAGCACATGGAGCATTCCAAGATCTTCCTCTTATTATTTCTCTTTAGTTTTAGTCTCACAGTCTCCAATTTCATCAGAGTCTGACTGACTGCAGGAAGAGTGAGAGACTCTGGAGTGAGGGTGGCCATGTAGTGACTGTTGGTTTAAGGGTGGGGTAACAGGGAAAATCACACAGGGGCCATTCCACAGCTCATTGCAAAGGATCAGAGTGCTGGGAACTGTCCCAACCCTATGCCCTCCCTCTGACTGGAGTACAAAATAACTTGTATATACAAAAAAAAAAAAAAAAATTATGAAAAGCATCCAATAGAAAGTGAATTTCAGATGCAGAATGCCAGAATGGTTTGGGTTGGAAGGGACCTTATAAAGTTGACCCAGTCCCATCCCCTGCTGTGGGGCAGGAACACCTTCCACTAACCCAGGTTGCTCCAAGCCCCATCCAACCTGGCCTTGGACACTTCCAGGGATGGAGCAGCCACAGCTTCTCTGGGCATCCTGTGCAAGGGCCTCACCACCCTCACAGGGAAGAATTTCTTCCCAATACCAAGCCAGGGTGATACTCTCTGATAGTGGCTCCCCACTGATCATATTATTGTGTGAGTTTTGTTTTTATACATCAGCAAGACATTTGTTTGGCAAGGAGGGGAATCTTGTCATAACAATTTACATTTATTCTCCAAAAGTGGCCTTTAATTTCTAATTATGGAATGCGACTCACAGGTTGGCAGATCACACACACACACACAGAAGACAGTGAAGGAGAAAACAACTGGGGTTTTCTAGGGTTTTAAGAAACAAATCAACATGCTCTGTAATTATCTCAGGGGGAAAAAATAACAAATAAGCAATGAATTTAACCTTGATACTGATGGTGAGAGTGTGTGTGTGTATCACAGCTGCCATGCTGAGCCTCGCTCTGTGTGCCCACAGCTGGTGATCTCTTATTCTACATGACATTTTTTGTCATGTGGGTGCCTTAAGCTGCCCTGTGCACACCCTGGGCTCAGCTCTCTGGCAGGAGCAGCTTTGTCTGCTTCATTTTCATTTTTTTTCTTTTTCTTCCAAAAACTTTTATTTACATGTAGTCCTTGAGTAGCCTGTAAAGAGCCTGAAATTACATCCACTCAATCCCAATCCCTTCAGTTAAAGTATCATCAGTCCAGATACTTTTATCTCCACTTACAAGGTAATGAATTAGACAGAAAATTAAATATATCTCATTGGAGAAAAGCACAGTCCTGATCCTAGAGATCCTGATCTCTGTCCTCCATTTGTTCTCCATTTTTGCTACTTCTGCTGTTTGCCCTTCTAACTGTCTCTCTAATTAGGCAACCCCAGACTTCTCAATCTCATTTTGCCAGAGGTTTTCTCTGCCAGTGCCCTCATCATTCCTCCTGCCATTAAGATTAGACATCAGGACAGTTGTGCACTTCTTTAAATGCCAGGTCAGGGCTCTCATTTCTGGTTATAATTCACCACACAGGGTTGTCCTCCCTGGGACTGCAAACGCTGTCATTTGTATGGAGCCACCACCTCCGCATGAACAAACCCAGCTTCTGCCGAGGCACTCGGGGCTGGGATGCATATCCCAGCATTGCTCATCCCACACCAGCTCCAGGAGACCTCCAGAGCCCAGAGACCTGGGTTATCCCTGCCTGTTGTGGTAGGACAAGGGGGAATGGGTTTAAGGGAACTCAGAGTAAAGATTTAGGAGAAATTCCCCCCTGTGAAGGTGAGGAGGCCCTGGCACAGGTTGACCAGAGAAGCTGTGGCTGCTCCATCCCTGGAAGTGTCCAAGGCCAGGTTGGACAGGCTTTGGAACAACCTGGTCAAGTGGAAGGTGTCCCTGCCCATGGCAGGGGGTGGAACTGGATGAGCTTTAAGGTCCCTTCCAACCCAAGCCATGCTGGGATTCCATGGTTCATTTTGCAGTAAAAGGTTTGCTCTTTTGCTGGAGTGAACATCATCCCCAAAATCCACCCTGCCAAGAGGCCACTGGAGTTTGGCTCTTCTTTGCACATTCACAAACTCAGAAATTCTGGATCTTTATCTTTGAATCCTTGTGTGGATCTTTGGACTGACATATCTTTGTGCATGAGCCAAAGGATCCTGGTAGCTCTGCCTGGCTTCCAGAGCCCTGCAGTCAGCCTTCAGCAGCAATGTTTTGAATGGACAAAAATTACCTTTTTTTTTTCCCCTGGACATTTCTCAAAGATGGTTTGTAATTATATTTTATGGCTTTATATATGTGTTTTTTTAAGACAGTGAGTTAGTCACACAAATATAGTTATGTATCTTACGTTCTCATGTCAGTTGTAATTAAAAACATGGTATTTAAAGCACATCTATTTCAAAAACCCAGTGTAGGCTTCTATTAAAAAATGCAGTTCATTAAAGCTAATAAAGCTCCTGGATGGGTCAAGACGAACACAGAGCATGTCCTGTTGCCGTGGGAACAGGAGGCATCAAAGCCAAGTGCAGCCCTGGTAACCTGCAGCACCAGGAATAACAGGCAAAAATGTGATTAGGGGAGAAAACCACCCCAAATCCGAGTGGCATCTCCCTGGTTGATCCTTCCTGGGGCTGGAGGAGCTGCTGGGAGTGGCTGGGTAGGGATCACAATGCTGGACCCCCAAGGGCATCCCGGGCGGGGCTTGGAGCCCAGACAGGCAGAGGCACATTCCCCAGCAAAGCAGAGACTGGGAAATGGGAGCCAGCCATCCAGCTCACATATGTAAATACTTTCTGGGTTGTTAATTGCTTCCATAGTGGAAGATTTCTCCTAATCTCCCATTAGCAGCTGCACATCCCTCTCCATTTCAAATTGCTGGAGATGAGGGTTTCTGGACACAGTGGAGGAGCAGTAATTTTTTAATTAAGTCGGTTTGCTGGTGTTCCTCTTGGATGGCTCACAGAAATGAAGGGGGATTTTTCTTATTGCTCTGCTGGTTTCCTTGAGACCACCCTGCCCAGCCCTGCAGCCCCTCAGCCACAGACACCCCATCAGTCTCCCTCTCCTAGTTCCACTCTGCACCAGATAGTGAGGACTCTGGTCCCACAGGACCATTCCCATCTAACAGGGCCATTCCTGTCCCACAGAACCATGCCTATCCCACCAGAGCATTCCCATCCCACAAGACCATACACATTCCACAGGACTATTCCCATTCCATGGGACCATTCCCATCCCACAGGACCATTCCTTTCTAACAAGACCATTCCTGTCCCACAGAACCATGCCTATCCCACAGGACTATTCCCATCTCACAGGACCCCACCTCACAGGTGCTGCAGGTGGTTCAGGTTTCAAATCCCCTGGATCACCTCTGCTCCAAAGTCAGCCACACTGGGAGCAGCTCCAGGCACAGATCCCACCTCCCAGGGATGAATTAATGCAGTTTCTCTAGGACATGCTGGTTACAGAAACCAGGAGGACTTTCTTGCCTGTTGCACAACCTCAGCTTCATCTAATGAGCCTCTAATTACTGCCCAGTGTGTGTACTCAGCAGGGTTGCCTGTCCTGATGGAGCTACCCCTCCACAGGAATGCATCACCTGGTCCTCCTGGGGTGAGCAGGAGGGAATTTTCGCCTCCTTCCTCATGCCGGCAGGATCCTCCACAGGGCCAAGTGAGAGGGAGCATCCCATGGATACAGAGGATCCTCCTCCTAAGGCTGCACCATGGAGGCATCAGTGGAGCCCTTTTCCCCAATAAGGAAAGCCTGCGGCCTTGGGCTTTCAGGTGCCAATGATGCAGCTTCCCTGGCACTTCAAAAGCAGCATGACCTCCATGTCCTGGCACCTTTGGTGTGGGAGGAATCTTCATCCACGTTCAATTCTGGGCCCCAAAATGGCAAGTTCAGAGAGGTGCTTCTGCCGACGAATGACAGCCTCAGGACTAGGCAAATGCCACGCTGGGAGTGGGGGCCCAGCTTTGTTGGGTTCTCCGGATAAATGGGCTGATGCTGGGGTGGATCAGAACTCTTCCAATCTCATCCTTCCAAGGCGATGTCACCTGTGGTGGCTGTGCTATTCTTGGCTGATGCTGCCATTTCCAATGCCAGAGCTACCAGCCACAGGAATGGAGCTGATGATGCAATTTAAATGATTATTTCCTAAACCCGTGTGTTTTTCCAAGCCTTTGGAAGAGGGTCTTGCAGTGAAGGGGATGGCGGAAGGGTTGGCAATGTAAGCATGCAACTTGGAATTGCCTGATTTGCCATCATGGGCTTGAACATCCAAGGGGATGATGACACTGCACCCTCGCTGTGCAAAATTTCACAGGCTTTATGGTCACTGATGTCTCTTGATTAAATTATATTTCTTTCTTCATTTATTCTCTAACAAGCTGAACATTTCAATTTCCAAGGCAAGCTCGGGTCGAGAGTGGAAGGAGATGGAGGTTGACACTGACATTGGAGGGGGCTCATCTGGGGAAGAATGCTTCTCATTTAAACCCCTGATTTCCTGAAAAACTCCAGTCAGGAAAGAATTAACAGTTTAGAGGCAAGCTGAGAGCAGGAATCTTCTGCAGGGGCCAGTCACAACACTTAGCTCAACCCTGTGGCCTCTCTGGCTGCCAAGAGTCCACCAGGTTGCAAGGCCTGGAGCAATTTTAGGTTCAAAGGGGCTCACAGAATCATGGAATGGTTTTGGTTGGAAGGGATTTTGAAGATTACCTCATTCCAGCCCCCCAACCTTTCCTTTTTCCTTGCCTGAGCAATTCCACAGAAGTGCTAATCTTTGCATCATTTTCATTTGCAAGTGTTAGGAGGTAATTCTAGAGAAATCCATTTAATTGAACAATTAGTGAGTCAATAGCACGCTGCTGCATTTTATTAGAAAGAGAGAAATTGATAATTTCTGTTTGGTTTGACCTTACCTCCGTACTAAGATCAGTTTTCCAGGATAATCACAGTTACCATGGTTATACCTCCCTCTAGGTCCTTAACCACCTGCAGCAGGAGGGCACAGGAGTGTGGGCACAGCCAGGGGGGCCGTGCTGGGGGGGCAACTGCTCCAACTCCCCCAGGTCCTGCATCCTCGTGTTATCTCAGTGCCCCAGATGTGGGTGCTGGTGTCCCTGGAGCACCATTTATTCTTCCCCAGCAGACAAGGCAGGCTGGGGAGCCCAAAATTGGTGCTTCACTTGGTGCCTCACCTCAGTTGGGGCTGAGGGACTTGGAGGCAAAAAGACAAACAAAACTCTGCCTCGTGTTTCTTGGAGCTGACTCATGATCCCTGAGCTGCAGCCAGCAAAGCACTGGGAAAGGGACCCCAAAGCCTCCTTTCCCAGAGAGAGTCACTGCACCCCTCAGCACTTCTGCCTCAGGAAGATGGATTAAGGAGAAAATTCAGATCTATTCCAGAAAGGCTCTGGGGAGCTGGTTTTGAGAGGAAAGAAATTAAAGGACTGCTTAGCTGAATAGCTGAGCTGGTATTTTTCTGTCCTCGGGAAACAACTTTGATATAATAGCATTAGTAATAATAACAACCCAAAGAAAATCCTGGTGAAATCATGTAGACTGCAGGCTGCGTGAAATCCCTGGGATGGTGGGAGCTGTCAGCGTGGGCCTTCCTGGTTTCAGCAATATCCTTCTTGGATGGGATGGAGACATATTGCCCAAATGGGAGCAGCACACACAGAGTAATCCACCTCGATCAGAGCACCAAAATAGCTGCAAAATCCGTTAGCGAGGGGAAGTGTCCAGAAAGTACCGAAACTCGGTGTGTCACAGGTACTGCTGCCCTGAAAGGGCTGAGAGCTCCCACTTTGAAGACTTTATTTTTAATCATCCTGTCAAGAGGAAAGGAAGGAGCAGGAAGCACTGGGAGGGATGAGAGGAGCCTGAGCATCCCCGCCTGGCCGGGGCAGAGGGACACACCACAGCGTTCCGCAGATGCACCTTTTTATAAGAAATCTCCCCCTCTGCCCCTTTGGACTCAGCACATCTCTGACAGGGCACAAAGGAAGGGGAGAGTGCAGGGGTGTGAGTGCTCTGGGGGGGCGGGTTGGGAGACTGGAGGGGGATGAGGAGGATACCCTGTGTCATGGAGGGCATGGGAGCAGCTGTGTTTGCTGTCTGAGGAGGAAAAGTGGGGCTGGGGGAAGTGGGGTCAGTCTGAACCCAGCTGGGGCACAGTGTGCTTGTCCTCAAATCTCAGCACCAGGCAGAAGTGTCATGAGAGACCCCTAGGGATGGTCCCCTTCCTCCCAGGGATATTTCACTTCCCCCCAGGGATGCTCCCCTTCCCTCCAGGAATGTTCCGCTTCCCCCAGGGATGCTTCCCTTCCCCCCAGGCTGAGCACCCCCGGCTGGATCAGCTGCAGGGGAGGATGGTCCCTGTGGATGGACTGACATCCCAGGAAACTGCCCTGGCACCTCACAGATCTGTCTCTGCACCCACATCCCCAGGGCCCTCCTGTCCCCAGAGCCACAAACTGCCTTGCAGGTCCCCGAGCTCACCATTGGTGCCAGAGCTGTGCTGGAGCACAACCTTCCTAAATCCCTGTTATCCGTGGGAAAATATCCCACTTTCAGAGGAAGGAGAGTGTCTCCATGTCAGGGAGCATTTCAGGTGGAATTGGTTTTACTCATTCTACATTTTCATGAGAAAATGCTAAGGACTCTGTGAGAGCTGCTGCCATTCCGTCTCCCTCTTGTCACATCCGAGCTCATCTCAAGCTCCAGTGTACTCCCACCTCTGCTATGAATCCCTGGCTGGAAAGTGCTTTGCTACTTCACAGTTCATGAGTGATGAGTTCGACCTTAACCGGATGTTCTATGGGCAGAAACACCTATTTGAAGTTTAATCCCAGCGATTAGAGTTGCCAACAAGGCATTAAGAAAGGATTAAATGGAGAATTATCCCCTCCTTCCCTTCCTGTTTCAATACAAAGGCAGCTTCATAATACACTTGTTTAAGTTGCACACTTTTAATTTTAGTTCCAGTGTTTCTAATAGGACATGCAGAGCCATTTCAGTTGATCAATAGCTCCTGTGAACTGAAAAAGAGTAGAGGAGGGAAAAAAGAGTCAATATCCTTGGGAATTAGACAAAGGAGAAAAAATTAACCCAAAGATCTCACTTTCTCTTTCCCTCTGATAACACAACTTCTCAATTTACTTGACCAAATTGCCTTGCAAAGAGGAGTATTTTTCAAGAGGAGCAGAGATGAAAGGGATTATTACTTACAGAGGCTCTTCTTTAAAGAGATAAAGTATTTGGCAATTAAAGCACAAGGAACTGTAGACTCCCAGGGAAGGCTGTGACTTCTGGAGCAATCCTATTAGCATATTTTCCACTAACCGCTCCTTTGGAAAAGTGGTGACCCTGCTGAGGGGTCGGGATGTGGGGCCACCAGCCACGTCCTGCTGCAGCCCTGGAAGGGGGTCCTTGTCCCAGAGCCAACTCCACTGGGGAATGAAGGAATGAAGGTTTTACCCACCCTTCTTTGGGGCAGAGGGTCTGTCTGTCCACGTTGGCTCCAGATAACCTGCCCAGGGTTGGATGGGACGACCATGGAGTCTCTGTCATCGGTGACCTTGGCTCAAGGCTCACTTTTCCTGAAAATCTGTTCATTCAGCAGGAATGTCTGAGAGGGCAGAGGCACAGCAGCCTGGGGCTGGGGCTGTGCAGAGCAGCTGGGAGCAGCCACAAAAATCCACTTCCACATGGGACAGAGGAGCTTGAAGCAACCCCATGGGGTCCCTGCATCCTCTTTGGGTTCCTGCATCCTTCTGGGAGTCTTGGAATCCCACCAGGATGCCTGCATCCCATGAAGCATCCCTGCACCCTGTTTGTGTTCCTGCATCCTGCCAGGGTCCCTGCATCCCACTGCTGTCCTTACACCCTAGTGAGGGTGCCTGCATGCTGCTGGGGATTCCTGGATGCCATCAAGGGAGTCCATGCCTTCACCTCGGCAGGTCCGGATGCTGCTGCTCCTCCCACTAGGGGTCCTGGCCGGGACTGGGCAGTGGAGGGTGCCAGGGGGCTGGTGGGAACAGTTAACACCAATGAGGGCACTGAGGGTCCTGTCAACAATCCCCCCAGCTGCGGCACAACCTTTGCTTTCTCCCGATGTGGTCAATCAATACTTAAGCAAGGAAAAAAAAAAAAAAGAAATCAATAACCCAATAACCCCTGGCAGGAGATGAGCTCTGGCATTCACAGGCAGCAGACCTGGTGCTGTGCCAGGAGGCAGTGGCCAGGGGCATGTGTTTTTCCATCCCATGGCAACCACAAATTCCTGTTTCTGCATACCTGCTGCTCCTCTCTTCCATGACTAACCCCCCTTCTGTGGATTATCTGGCAGGAAAGATGGCCCCACATCCCAACCCCTCAGCAGGATCACCACTTTTCCAAAGGAGGGGTTAGTGGAAAATATGCTAATAGGATTGCTCCAGAAGTCACAGCCTTCCCTGGGTTATCTGGCAGGAGAGGAGTACCTCAGGCTTCCCCTGAGGTACCTCACTCTGCAGCATCCCTGGGGCCTGATGGGGACAGCTTGGGGACAACCCCTTCTCTCTGGTGGTGAGGGACAGGACCCAGGGAATTGTTGGAGCTGTGTCAGGGAAGGGTGAGGTTGGATCTCAGGGAAAGGTTCTTTCCCCGGGGGATGGTGGGCACTGACCAGGCTCCCCAGGACAGTGGGCACAGCCCCAAGGCTTCCAGAGCTCCAGGAGAGTTTGGACAATGCCCTCATGAACAGAGTGGGATTTTAGGGTTGTCCTGTGCAAGGCCCGGAGTTGGACTTGATGATCCTTGGGTGTCCCTTCCAGCTCAGGAGATTCCATGATTCTTTGAGGAGGACAAGCACTCCCAGTCCTGCTCCTTACACCCCTGTTACTATCTACCTCCAACAAGCTCAGAGCTGAACCACTTTTCACGATCAAACCTGTGGTTTTTGTCTGTTTGTCAGCATATGAAAATAAGGCTGTTCTACTTTGTGGGAGTTATTCCAAGGATTAATTAGTTGATGCTTCCTGAAGTACTTTGAAGATATGCAGTGTGAGATAACTGCTGTGCTTTAGAAGCTTGTCGGGCACTGCAGTTATTTTTTCATTTCGCTTCTCATTCCCGAAGTGCTTGTACAAAACAAATTCCACAGGAGCATGTGGGACCCAGAGCAACCTGATCTAGTAGGTGGCACCCTAACCGTGGTGGGGGATTAGAACACGATGATCTTTAAGGTCCCTTTCAACCCAAACCGGTGTCTGGGATTGTATCCAGCTCTCGGTCCCCCGCACAGGAAGGACATGGAGCTGCTGGAGTGAGTCCAGAGGAGGTCACGGAGATGCTCCCAGGGCTGGAGCCCCTCTGCCCTGGAGAAAGGCTGGAGAAACACTCTGGGAGTGTTCAGCCTGGAAAAGAGAAGTTCCAGAGAGACCTGAGAGCTCCTTCCAGTGCCTAAAGGGGCTCCAGGAGAGCCGTAGAGGGACCTGGGACAAGGGATGGAGGGATAGGACAAGAGGGAATGGCTCCCCCCTGCCAGAGGACATGGTTAGATGGGATACAGGGAAGGAATTCTTCCCTGGGAGGGCGAACAGGCCCTGGCACAGGTTGACCAGAGAAGCTGTGGCTGCCCCAGCCCTGGGAGTGTCTAAGGCCATGTTGGATGGGGCTTGGAGCCCCCTGGGCTGGTGGAGGGTGTCCCTGCCCATGGCAGGGGGTGGAAGGAGATGAGCCTTAAGGTCCCTTCCATTCCTAACCAGTCTAGGATTCAGTGAGGAGCAGGTGCTGCTCAGCACGTGGAGGGCTCTGGCAGTGGCTGATCCTGTCCCACTCCTGACAAGGGCAGCACTGGTGTCACAGCAGGTTCAGTTTTGCAGGACTTTTTTCAGGTTTCAAGAGGGTTTCTGGTGCAGAGTCATTACTGCCCCATCAATTTTAATTCAGGCTAGAGAAATCATTGGTATAATTATTTACTACTTTGAGATTTCTGAAAATTATATTTCTGTTACTGTAGTTATTGATCTTGAAAAGGGCCATAAATTAACTTGACAGTTCACAGAGTCTTTCACACTTGGTTAGTTCCTCTGCTTGACTTGCACTGTGTGTTGAACTTTCGGCACCAGCCAATTACAGTCATTCAAAGTGCGTATTTGAAGGTTTTTCTTATGCAACCAAAAGATATTTTGATTATAATACAGAGGAACTTGAAGCAAATACCAAGTGCTCTTTGTATCACAGGACATCTTGACTTAAGGTGGGCATAGGGGGATGCTGGATAGGCTTTATGGTGGCAGAGGGGTGGCATGGCCATGCCATGACCCTGGGATGGCTGGTAGCTCCAGGAGCCTCCCAGGCGCTTGGCAGTGGTGCTCCCCATGGGGCTGGCACCTCCCTGGTGTGCCCAGGAAGCTCCATGGCCTCTCATCTCAGAGCTGGCACCAGCAGGACACATTTCCCAATTGATCAGACTGACTCATGGCTTCACATGCTCAGGGCTTGTCCCCAGGATCGACCTCAGATGGGATAAAGGGATGCTCACAACACCGAAGCACTTCCTAGTCTATCCTCTGTGCTCTCAACACACTGTGACAGGAACAAATGACAGCAAATCCAGGTTCCTGAGAGGTCCCACAGCACCTCTGGCCAGAAATGGGTCAAATCCTTCACCCTGCAGGGGTGTGGGGCAAGTGTGCCATGTGGGACACCCACTGCTGGGGCAGGAAGGACACGGCGTGGTGGCAATGTGGGGCTGTGCTGCATTCCCAGACCCCAAGGGTCATCCCAAGGGGCTCCCAGCACCTCTGAGGCTTCCCTGTGAAGGGAATTGACTCTGGTGGAATAGGGAAGGGGACCCAGGGCCTTACATAAGGTGAAGATTCTGGGGCTGCAGGGGGAAGATGACTGTGCTTGGAAATAAACTCAGAAAATCAGCAATATCTGGTGCCTGCTGGCTGGGACACCATCCCAGCATGGGATGAAAATCTCCTTTTGTCCTCCCAGATTAAGGGATTTTGCTGTTTGATCAGTTTTGTATCTATAAAACAAACTAGCCCTGATCAGGAACCTGCTGTAAACCTCAGCTTCAATCTCTGCCCAGAGACCCCCCCCGAAAACTCTCACCCAAAGCTTCAGCTTCAATCCTCACCCAAAGACAAGCCCCCCAAAAGTCTCACTCTAAGCCTCAGCTTCAATGCTTGCCCAAATAACCCCCGAAAATCTCATCCAAAGACCCAAAATAAACCCCTGCCCCAAAGCCCAGCCATGCCCCCCTGCCCAGACCCCCACCCAAGGGGCTGCTCCAACCAGCCCTGCATGGATACCCCACCCTTGGGAAGTGTCTTTTGGGGTGTCTGTGGGACAGTGTGGAGCTCAAAGTTCTAGTAGCCTGGCCCGATCAGCCCACTCCCACCCCCAGGCACGTGACCGCACTCGCTGCGTAGTATTTATTTGTTATATAACAGAGAAGAAAACCTCCTTAAAGTAGTCCAGGGTTCTGCAGGGTGGTCCCAAGTCTGGAGCACCCCCTAGGCAAGGGAGGCAGTGAGGGGGGTCCAGAATTTCATCCCTTCACAGTGGTGGGAGCTGGGGCGGAGACAGACAGCCCCGTCACACCTCTGTCTTCTTCTTCATCTCCATGCGGTAGATGATCTGGTACCCGTCATCCCAGGCGTAGACCTGCCTCTCCCGGGGGCTGTATTTCATGCCAGAGTGGGAGCCGTAGCGCTTGGGGAAGTAGACGAGGGAGGCGTCCTCGGGGGCAAGGGTGCCGCTGACATCGAAGACGCACTGCACGCGTGAGCGGCTGGGCAGGCGCGTGTTGTACACTACGTGCAGCGCCCCACACACCACGAAGGCGCCCTCGGCGTTCTCCCGTGGGCACGGCGTATCCCACATCTGCTCTATGTCCAGCGAGCTGGGGTCCAGTTTGGCCAGGCAGATGTTCTTCTCATCCTCCTTGGTGGCATAGATGGCCCACAGCCCTTCCTCATCCGCTGCCACCTCGATGTAGGTGAAGGGGGAGAGGCCAAAGACGGGGATCTGCTCCTCAGCTGGGAAAACTGAGCTGTCCACCACTGTCTTGTTGGCCAGATTGAACTTGATCACCTGGAACGACGGGCCCTGCTGGCGGATGTAGTAGAGGTGCCCGTCATAGACGAGGTGCCCAGTGCCCACCCAGGGGTAGGGCAGCTTGATGCGGGCAGACTTGCGGGTGGCAGAGAAGAGGGTGAACTCCCGCATGCGGGGGAACACGTACATGGTGTCGTTGGCAGTGCCATCGAACACATAGATCTTCTCTGAGTTCCCTGCGGCGTCCTTGGTCCAGAGCCCCGAGGAGCTGCCAAAACGCTTCAGGATCTTCATGGATCTGATGCTGGCAATGGTGTCGCTACAGTCTGCAGGAGAGGGGCAGCTGTGAGGGCCTGGGAGCCACCCTGGAAGCTGCCCAGCCCTGCAGCAGAGACTGCTCCCACCCTGCTCTGGAGTCACAGGGGTCCTACTGTGTCCCACCCCAGCCCTCAGGCAACTGCTCTGCAAATGCACCCATCCCTGGTGGCACCCAGAAGTCCCCTTGTGCACCCATGCCACAAGCAGGGGAGTCACCCTTTGGAGAAGCACAGGGATCCAGTCTGGGGCTTGGGTGCATCTCCCAGGCAGCTGTGGGGAGGTAGGATCTTATGGCAAAGACGCCGGAGAGATGCCCTGCCAGGACACAGTGGCACAGGGGAAACTTGGAAATGTGTGAGCTGGGAAGGCTCAGGGTAACCCCCACACAGGACCATCCCCCAGGGAGCCACGGCAACCCCTCACCTGTCAGCTTGGTGTACTTCTCGTTCTTCCTCTGCTTGGCTGTGGCCACCTGCTTCTCCATCAGGGTCTCATCCACCTCCACACAGGGTGGTGCAGGGTTCTGAGTCTCCAGGTAGTCCACCTCCCGCTCCAGTCGGTCCACGCGCACTGCAGCGCTCTCGGCCTCTGTCCGCATCGCCTCCCGCTCCTTCTCCGCTGCCTCGAGCATCCCCAACACTTGGTTCTTGAAGTCACGCAGCTCCGTGGAGTAGCGGCTGCTCTGGTCATGCCACTGAGAGATCCTCTCCTGGGGTGGCCAAGGGGACACTGAACTCTGCATAGCCTGTCACAGTGACACAGCTGCTGTCCCACTGCCCGTGGGAGACCCAGAGTCACATGACACTGCAGCCCCGGGGCTCATGTCTCTGGGTCCCACTCCCTTGATGATCCCACTCCCTTGATGGTCCCATTCTCCTGATGGTTCGACTCCTATGATGTCCCTGCTCCCACGATGCCCCCAGACCCTGATGTCCCCATTCCCATGGTGCCCCCTTGGCACTCCCTCAATCCACTTGTCCTGCAGTGCTCCCACACCCACCACGTTCCCACTCACCCTCCTGCTGGGCTGCGCAGGGCCCTGCCAAGGCGTGCCAGGGCACCCCACACTGTGCTTCATTCCCCATCCCAGTCCCGCACGGGGTGGCCCCTGGGGTTGTACCTCCAGGAGGGTAAGACGCCGCTCCACGTACTCCATGAAGTGCTGCTGCTGGGCACGGGGAGCCGGGGCAAGGAGCGGCAGGAGCAGCAGGCAGCGCCAGGGCCCCATGGCCGTCCGGGAGCGCAGCCTCCAGCTCAGTGCTCAGGAATGCTCCTGCCCCTCCAGCCCTTATTGAATCCAGATGTGGAGAGGGAGGAGAAGGCTGTTCCGTCCCCGCAGACCAGCCCCGGGCGTCTTAACCCCTTCCTGACCCAGCGAATGCCCGTGGTCATTCCGCATGGTGCCAGGGAACTGTGGGGCTGGCATTGAGCCGTGGGGCTGGGGCAGGAGCCTCGGGAAAGGGATGCTGGTGGGGTGTGGGGAGCGCTACAGGAGCCCTGGGCAAGAGAAGGACGTGTCCTGTAAGCCCCAGCGTGGGGACAACCCATGGGACAGTGAAGGGTTAGGCTGCGGCTGCTGCACAGCCACGGACACAGACACAGCCCTGGATGTTTTGTGTGCAGAGATGCCCGAGGCCGGTGGCCAAACTGAGCCTTGGCCGTGCCCGGGTCCGGTGGAGGCAAAGCGGGAGCAGCACCATGGCCGGCCCCTACTCTGGGTGCTGAGCCGGGAGTTGCCGCCTGGCCCGCTCATGTCGGTGCCGTGGAGGCCCCGGCGGCATCGTTGTGTCCCTGCCCTCTGCTGGGGCTGCCCGGCCAACACACTGCCCTGCGGGGGCATTTGTCCAGCGCCGGTCCAGAGGCGGCCTGAGCGCCCGCCTGGAGCCACCTGGCAGAGCCCACGGCCAGGGAGGGACCGGGGCAGTGCAGGAGGGGCGGGATGGATGGTGGGATGGACGGACACTACAGCTCTGTACCCCGGGTGCAGCCGTGCCAGGTGGCTCTGTGGGCACAGCTCGTGGGCTCCGAGGCTGCCCGTCCGTGCCAGGCGCTGCGGCAGGGCGAGTGTGCCATCTAGTGCTGCCACATCCCAAATCCTCACCCGGCACTGCCGACAGCCCACCCTGGACACACCAAACCCCCCTCTTCAACAGACCAAATGACCACATGAATAGAGTACAGAAAATTAACCCTTTTTATTGATGCATTGCAATTGTTCTACATTTTTACCATATTATGTAGAAAATACTTAAAATACAAGCTACTTTGTAAAACCAAAGACAAACATTGAATCCAAAGATAAACTATGTTTTCACAATGGACCCTTTTCCCATATAGTTAGTATTAAATTTTTAAATAGCTATTTCTTTTGTTAAAATGATTTTTACATACCCCCTAAGTACATCAGCAATACAAACATAGATCAGTAATTGTCAGAAACTACCTGTATCTAGCGGCTTGTAAAAAGGAAGAGCACAACCATAAAAGAAAGTTAATTTTTACACAGTAACTAGCATATCAAATACATTTAATAAAGTAGGAATTCCATTGCAATATCAAGGATTCAAGCAGAAATACTAACATTACATATAATGTACTGCTACATGTAGTGAGATAGATATAGTTCAAGCTGAATCTGAAATCACACATTATATAAAGTTTAGCAACAAACAACCATGTGGACATGCGGCACCATTTAGAAGTTTAAATAAAAATAAAAAAGCAGGGCTGTGCCAATCCTGTCATTTAGAAGCAATTTAGTTTCACGTACTAAAAGAAATTGCTGAGTCAGAGGTAAATTACTGCATCCCATCAAGTAGGTGCTAAACAGGAAAGCCTCTGCGGTGGCTATCACAGATGCAAATGCAGGTCAGGTAAGAGAAAACTGATTGAACAGCTCAAGAATCACACATACAAACCTAGATGGGACCACGGTTTTCAAATATTCCAAAGATGAGTCCCAAACTAGTTGTAGAAAAAATTACTCCAAATCCTATCCAGAGATAGCAAATTTCTCTACAAAATATGTGTAGTGGCTCTGTGAGTGACAATGAGGCCAGTCAATTCTTGAACCCAATTTGAGGCTGGAAACGCAAGGGAAGAATGGATGTGTCTCCTCAGAGCACAATACACCCAAATTTGGCATCACATACTGGGGACAGACTGGGATCCACCACACTCAGGAAGCCCCAGGTGCCCCCCTGGCTCTGTTGGGGTGGGGTTTGCTCTGTATCACTATGGAATTTTGGGGTATAATTGACAGCCTGTTCCAAATGGAGCACGTTGGATTTTATCTGCATCGTTTCCACCTCACCTGCCTTGTTCCAACTCTTTTGGGAACTTGGGCAGTGGAAGGGTGGCACTGTGCCTTAGGAATACATTTAAATAGGATTAATTATGTTACAGGGACTCTATAAATGGTTATTTTAAGCTGCTGTTCTGTGGGGAACATGGGCAAGTTCTCAAAATTATTAGCAGATTTTGCTAGAGGGTTGGTTTTTTTTTTGTTTGGTTGGTTTTTTTTCCTTTTCCTGTTAGTAAAGTGTTTTCCATGAAGTCCTATTTGTGAAACAGGGAGTTGGAGGTTGGTCTGCCTTTCCGTGGAAAGGCACAACTCTGTACACCCAAGAGGTATCTCAAGGCAAGTACTGAACACAAGCAATGTCAAAAAAAGCAAGAAAGTGCCTACAGAAACAAACAGCATCGTTTGCAGCAACGATGTGGCATAGCAAGGTTGGTTATCCACTTACAGAAGTGCTCTGACTACAAACACACTGAACAACAACGTGGCTAATGCTACCGTCCAGTTCCAATGTCCTCAACCCCTCCAGCAAAGAGATGCCAAAACCTCCCTCAGTTCACCCACTTCAGGTCAGTCCAGATTTTCTTCTCTGAGTAACATGGTGGGTTCTGAAATGACTTTTGCATTTCTCACCACACACTGCCCAGAACTAGCCTCCTTCCCTGGGACGGAACATAAACTGGGATTCAAGATTACCAAACCTCTTATTGCTGCAGTAACACAACCGCTCGAACCAGCTTATCATCCACTTGGACAAGATACTTAACCTATGGATTAGGTGAGAAATAATTCCTTGTACAAGAGACCCAAGAAAACGAAGTGTAGTCCAAAAACTGCACTGATTATCCAGAATGAGTTTTTCCTCTGAACACTAACTAGGGCTACAGCTGACAGACCTTCCCAACAACTCCACGTTAGCAGTAGCATTATAAAACTTTTTAAATGGTATTATGTGCTTTACAACAGGCTCTCTTTGGTATAAATATTCTATCACCAAGCTAGTAATATTTTACACGACACGTCTGCTATTCCTGTGGGGGAAGGTAACGCCACATTAACCTAATAAAAGTGATTGCACGTATTTAATCACTTCTGCAATATTAGACTAAACATTCCAATGCATTGCCAGCACTACCTTTATCCGAAATGCACAGACACTAACAGTACATGTGCCATTTTCCAGGGGAAGCTTTAAGGGGACATCGCTTCACTCGGGACGAGAACGGAGCTTTGATGGAGCGCTGGAAGGGATGAGACGCAGCCCTGCACTTCCTGCTGCTCTGGCTGTGGAAAGCTGGGTGAATTGCTTCAACTCGACGGGGGCTTGCTGGTCCCTCATAAGGCAAAGCTCACTGTAAACTCTAGTCACACTACATCATCATTTAAGGCACTACAATAAGGGGACACACCAAACAACTCTTCATCACACATACCTGTGCAAAACAAATCTGAAGGTATCCTTTCCTCTTGTGAAGCTCTAACTCCTCTCTCAGTGCTACAGTGATGAGCTCTAACCATTGCATTATATCACATACATTCCGACATGAATCAATTCATTTTGGTTTAAATACAAAGGATACAACACTTCCATCCCCAGGAACGTTTAAGAATTAGACAAACACGAAGTACAGAGTTCAAGTATAATCACTACACATTTTGATTACAAAGACAGAACATTTGGGGTTAGCAGGAAGTTTTGCTTGTTATATTTTTCTAATCAATATGTACATATTTCATTTTCTGTAAAATATTAAAACACCACCAATACAAAACTTCTAAAATAGTTTTAAATTCAGTAATAAACTTTAAAATCTGGATTTTTTTTCCATTTTTTCTTTTTCCTTTTTTTTTTTTGTTTGTTTTTTATTTTGTTGCAATTCCTACATGCACGTACTGTTTACAAGTCATTAAGAGCGCTTTAAAGGAGCTGTTGACATATCCAGGAGGATACGCTCACAGGAGTATAAAAAGCTGTACACATCAATACAGTGATGTTTCATTATATTTCAAATTCATCTCCCTCCTAAATGAATCACGTGAGAGGAAAAACATTAAGCAAAACAGAACAAAGCAAAGCCCTGTGCTTCTGTGAAGGAATCCAGCTCCATTATAGGGCCAGCATCTAATAAGCTGCAGAAACCAAATTTTAGAGCTATGCTGCACTATTCACCCTCAGCTGAAGACGACATCCTGACAAAGCTTCTGGGCTCTGTCACACAGTGAGATCCTGAATACAGTCTGAAGAATCTAGAATTCTGTAGTGAACACTACAGAAAATTCAGCTTGGTAATGGAGAATTTTCAAGAAAACAGACTCCAGGACTTAAAGGACTCCTGAATATATCATGTTGTTGGACTCTACTAGTCCTTAAACAAAGCAGAGGAGTAAACAAACAAAAAAAAAAACAACCTTGACAGAAACATATATGTGGAGATGCAATGGCTTTTGCAGAACCAGCTATTTGTTAGAGACAAACATTAAAATACTAAATCTGATTTTAAAACTGTCCCAGCAACATAATGAGATAAACATGCGTTACATTTTTAGTGGCAACATGGATTTGTGCAAGCTGCTAGAACAGAATCTGCAAACCTTTAAGTTACACAAGTTAAAAAAGACATCAGGATCTGTCTTTCAAAACACTGATTTGATACCCCTTTTGATTAGCACAACGAAACAATTTTAAATAAATGTGACCATGAATTCTTTTTTAAAAGCATCTATAAAAAGTAAGTAAAATTTTAAAAACTTAATTAGTGACCCTTGTACTGGTAACAAAGCATGCTGCTCAGTTAGTGACTGAACTCACCAGAGACATTTTGGAACAACACACAACCAGATCAGGGAGAAACACAAACCAGGCAGTCACTCTCAGGTAAAGCTTCACCTGAACTCCTTCTCCAAACTCTCTATTGCAGGACAGTGCTTTCTTGGGAACTACAAGTAGGAGTACTGGTTGATCTTTGTCGGGCTCAGCGGGTATCCAGTGTAAATAGCAGATCCTCTGGAAGCACCAATATAGGACTGGGGAGCAAACTGATGTTGGTACTGGGCAGGTGGAACGTTTGAGGTCAGCAGACTGGGCCCAACGCTCACAGGAACCTGGTGGACGAGGGTGCTGGGGTGGGCAGCGTATGTGGTGTGCCGGGAGGAGCCCTGAGGGGAGAACAGGTGGGCCATGGAGGTGGTGGAACCCAGCGTGGCAGCAGTGGTGGGAGCATAAGTGTACAGGTGGGGTTGGCTGGACAGGTGTGCACTGGCCGTGGCTGCTGCCAGGTGGGGATGCACTGGGCTGCCGTGTTGGAACGTGTAGGGAGCCTGAGAAATAGTTGATGTGAGGGGGGCCACATAGGCTTGCTGCCTACGTGGGACAGCGTTTCCACTTCTCTCCTGTGAGGCCAGCACTGTGTTTTGCTGGTTCTGTGGGGAGGAGAAGTAAATAAAAGTTAGTGGTTAACCCTTCAGGGGGATCACTCCTTGGCTCAGGAGGTGAGCAAGGATCAGCCAGAGCCTCCCTATCAACACCTTCATTCTACCACACTCCGGCAGGTCTCCCCCTGTGAAACCTTCCCTGAAGATACTCTTTTGTGAAACCCTCCCTGACAGATCACCCCGTGTGAAACCCTAGATTTGAGAAGGGTGATTGCAGTTCCACTGAGACAAAGGTTACACTTTTTCCCTACAACAGGATCAAACTGCCACACCTGGGGTGCCACAGGACACAGCTGGACAAGTGCAGGCAGGTCCTAGGACTCACCTAGCCCATGAACTCCTCACACATCTACTCCTTTGACCTATTTTAGCACAACAAAACTTGTCTTGTGCCCATGTCAGAAATGAACTGTAACACTTCCTCTCTTCGCAAGGGCTACTGCAGCGTGACTCAAAGATCAACGGTCGTGACACAAATTGAAGTGAAACCAATCTCTGAAAATTTCAAGGGAAGTCAGATACTAATTGTTAGTTTAAAAGACAAAGTCCAGCCTTAATCTTCTGGTTGGGCCTCCGTGAGATCTAGAGAAAAAAGGTAAAGAACAGAAGTATCTCCTTGTACTGTGCCTTCAAAGCTACTTTTAATTCAACTGAGTCCCGGTGTCACTGTCCCTCCTGCGTGGCAAGAATGGCCTTCTCTAAGACAGGTGTGACCATGAACACAAAGAAAGAACATCGACATATCCATATAACAACACTTCCCTCTCCTGCCCTCAGGTACAGGAACCAATTCTTTGCCTTCAGATGCTTCACCTGTGCTTCCTATAGTCTGTCCTACCCTGCACGGCCCCAGGACAGAATCAGCTTCCAATCAGAGGCTGCAGCTATCGATCCTCCAGTCAATCCCCCCGTCTTACAGCACTGTGCTTCCAAAGCAATCCTAAGGCACTCCACCAAGGAGCAGCAGAGCGGTGCTCACCTGGCTGAGGTTGAGGGGCTGCATGCCGTTGGTCACCACGCGGTGGGAGCGATACCCTGTGGGGGTTATGCAGCATCCTGATGACTGCCCACTCACTGAGGCCACTGGCTTCGTCTTACTGGTGCTGCTCAGGATGCCTGAAAGATTTCACAAGCTTAGTCCATTCCTCTCTCTCCCACACCACGCACTGGAGTAACCAGCCTTGGGAACCAAAGAATGCTCAGGGGCTATTTCTGTCACAGAGACTTTTCTTTTATTACAGTTTAAAATCTGATAAAGAAACCATTGGGAATGTTTACAGATCTTTCTAAATGCAGCCAACCATAAATAGAAGGTCAATCTAATCAGTGACAGTGAAAATAGTCTAAGGTTTTCAGAACAGCAGCTGTGAAGCCTAAAGCTGCTGAAGACCCAATGAAGTCCAAAATTGTGAGGACGAACTTGTCAGGGAAAGGACACACCGGGCCTTGGCAAAGCTCCTGAGCACAGTAAGCTCTGAGACACCCACCTGAAGCCTGGGTGGCTACAATGCAGTCATTGAGCTGTGTTTTCAGAGGTGGCACAATGATGGTCCGGGAGCTGGAACTGTCAGGCACGACCCTGCTGGGCAGCTCCAGGGCCCCGCCGGTGCTCCTGAGCGAGGATAGGGGGTCTGTGGCATAGGGGCTGTTCACGGAGGAGTCAGAATCAGGGGAGTCATTAACAGTAACATAGCTGATGACATTGGATCTCTGCTTCACACCCAAACTGCAGGGGAAACAAAAAGAACACAAAATGGAAAACATTTTAGCTTTTCCCACCAGACAACAGGAGATGTCCCTCTGGGATCACATACCCTCCCTCCTCATCAGGTAAAACTTGGATTTAACTAGAAACACAACAGCACAGCAAAATTTTCTGTCTTAAGCAGCTCTTCTTGGCCTGGCCAAGGCCTCACACACTGCGTTCCCTGCTCTCCCCGCTGCTTGGGCTGAGCCCAGCACAGATCAGTCGCAAGGGACTTCCTACCTGGCAGGTTTGTATTTGCTGTCCTCCTCCTCATCAGTGTCGCTGCGAATGGTGATGACACTGACAGGGGGGCTTGGAGTGTCTGGGATCACGATGGGCTGGTGTTGCTCCTGCACTGGCACGAGCACATTGGAAGAGGAGGAGGTGGAGCGCAGGGGGCTGCTCCCGATGAGAGAGTACACTTGTGTAGGCACGGACTCCAGAGTTGAGCTGGGCCTGGAGGAAAACCAGAGCAGGACTGAGCTCTGCCAGCAAGCTGGGACAAGCAGGACTAGGAACAGCCACGCTGCAGCAGGCTGGAGCTAACATACGAGTATCTTGGCACACACAAAAAGAAGCTCAGTGCAGACACTCACATAGGAGAGCATCGCAGATTCCTCCTAGAAGGGATCGAGGCACTGGACAGGACTGATCCACCTGAACACTGCCAGAACCCTGCCAGCCCTTGTTCAACAATTCTGCCACTTGCATTGCTATGGCACCAACACACCCTGGATGTGTGAAACCCCTTTGACCAGAACAGTAAAGCACTTGGTGGTCAACCATGTCCTTGCACTCACTGAAATTTACATCATTTAAATCAGTGACTACAGCACAGAGGCTTTTTCCAAGACCTTTTTAAATGCAACTGTAGCATGATAAAGCTATACATTCGGTGCCTCTGTGATCAGAAAACATGTTTTTTACACCACAAGGGCAACCCCCCCAAACAAACCCATGGTTTTTCTAGGACTGGGGAAAAAAGCAACGGGATCCTTACTTGGCTGTGCTCGGTGCTGGCTGCTTGTTCTTCTTTGCTGGCACATTGCTGCTCTGCTGCTGCCTCACAACATGAGCCACTCCAACATTCAGAGGCTGTGCTGTAGCCAATGTCACGTGGTTGGTCAGCAGAGATGGCTGTTGCATGAGAGTGCTGTACTGATTTCCATGGGAATGTGCATTCCTGGAGCAGACAAAAAAAACAAACCAAACCAAACCAAACCAAAACAAACAAACAAAAACAAAAACAAACAAACAAACAAACCACTAATTCCATGACTACACTGCAGGAACTGTGAGCTGCAGCGAGCCCCTGTGTGATTCTGAGGGGAAGGGAGACATCCTGGCCACTGTGACAGCATGTATTTCCACGTGGCACAGAGCTGGAGGCCGTGCAACTCCTACCTCCAGTCAGCCAACTGCTGGCTGCTGCCGATGGTCTCCGGAATGACGGCTGCTGGCTGGACAGAGTTGTGCAGAGCAACCCCTGGGAGCTGCTGCCAGGTGGAAGGGAGCAGGATCTGCTGGGTTCCCCCTGGCCAGGCCTGCTGCAAAACAACAAACACAGACACAACGCTCACTAGACTTCAGTTCCTATAGGTGCACGGAGAGAGATCTGTCCGAGCAATAAATGCACCAGCGTGGATTGTTAACTTGCAGAGATACAGCACATTGTCAAAAGGTCTCAGCACAGGAGGACAAGAAAGCCACAGCAATGAGCTTCCCCTGACACTTTGCTAATCTTTTGTATCACTGCTGTCAGCTGAGGAAAGGAGTTTAATATTGTTCTACAGATGCAGCCAGGTATTG
Source organism: Formicarius rufipectus (assembly GCA_013399695.1). Taxonomy (NCBI): domain Eukaryota; kingdom Metazoa; phylum Chordata; class Aves; order Passeriformes; family Formicariidae; genus Formicarius; species Formicarius rufipectus. Next base: position 63,896 of record VXAU01002078.1, read on the forward strand.
TACTACCAGGTGCAGCTTCGGTGCTCAGGACTGTTTCTTTATGTAAATTTGCACACCCTGTTCTGCTAAAGGATTCCAAAATACTAAGCCAATTTGTTCCTTTCTGTTTTTCTGCCTTTCAGGGCTCACATTGAGAGAGCTGAGATGGTGTTGTTACTGTGGAAAATCACCCACCTCAGCTAAAGTATTTAAGAAAAGTCACACTGAGAGATAATTTAGTTATGAGGGACGTACACAAAGAAAGGTCCAATTAATTAACATTAGCGATGCTCCTGTCCAAATAAATTTTTACAGTATAATATTTCTATGATTTTGAAACTACATGGCTGCCTCTCTTGCAGTTTAAGCTGAAAAACCATAAACACATGCCATTTTATATAAAATATTTCTGCAAGTAACAGATCCACTTAGTACAAATACCAGTTCCAAACAAGAAGCCTTCAAAGCAGAGAGCTGCTAAAACCTCTGCTAACATAAGCGGAATAATCATAACAACATTGAAAAAATAAAAAAAAAAATAAAAATAAAAAGAGAAATATGTTAAAAAGTCACACCATGCGTCTTTCCAAAAGCCAACACCTGCACAAGACAAAGCAGAGAGTTTAATACAGCAAGATATGAATTCCCAATAAGAGGCAGAAATCGGGCCTTCCAAGCGACGAACTGTTTTGACAGAGGAAGGACAAAAATATGCAAAGCTTAGCAAATGGCTAATGCAAACTCAGGGGAAGCAGCAAGGGAGAAGTGTCGGAAGCACTAAAGGTGAGCAAATACACGCCAAAGGCTCCCAGAATCCAAACAGAACTAGTGAGTCCTCCAGAGAAACTCGGGATCCAGGCTCAGAGTCTGGAGACAGCTGGCTCGGATCTCCACGGCCATACAGGGGAGTTGACCGACAAGTCCTCTGCACACACACAAGAGAACAGAATTTGCCGGCTGAATCAAAAGCCTTTGGAAAACATCACTAACAACTCACTTGTGTCCCAAGCTCTGCTACAGTCACCCCTTGCTGTTTTTGGACTTTAGATTGCAGCCTTTCAGCAATCAAAATTCAAGGGGAGGAAAGGAGCAGCATTCCTGGGCGTGTTTAGCATAGAGCTGTGACCATAAGAGTCCCACCCTCCTGCCTTCCCATCCTCAGAACCAGGGAGCAGCTCACTTGGTTCAGAAGAACTCAAATGAGTGGGTTTGAATTTCAGGACAGGTATGGCTCAAGCAAATTCCACTTCAGAAGAGACCTCCCTCTTGGAAGAAGAAAATGACATTCAAACTACCACTTCAAAGCCACAAGAAACAACATGATTCACACAATGAAATGTGCTTTGAACAACATGTGAGGATACCAGCACTTCAGTGCACTGCAATGTTTTCATTAGCTTCACTGATCTGATTCTGGAGTTTTACAATGACTTCTTTGTGGCACTTGCAAAGTCGTTCTGATGCAGGTGCCAAACAAAAGCAGAGGAGGACAACTTCGTGATCATACATTCCGTAAAGGTGTGTTTATTCCCTTCCCCCGTTCTTTTGTAAAATTGTTCCAAATAACCTAAAAGCTAGCTACTGCCATTTTGGACACTAGAGCTCACCTTTAATTTCAACCAAGAAGTACATATCAACTGAAAGTATCTGTGAAGAACAGAATCTTTATCTGGATGAAGCAAGCTATGTGCAATTGGCTATAAATAACAAAAGGCCAGAAAATTATTGTCCATGTTCAACCGAGGTTAAGAGAAATCAACTGCTAAAGCAATACATTAAAGGATTTGCTGTCATTAGAGATTTTAGCCTGTGCTTAATGATCTGAAACATTTGTCCATGCAAAGCAGCTTTAAACATGTTGAAAACAAAATATGGAGCTAAATTGCCAAGTAGGTCAAATTCTGGCCATCCAGGTACCTGTAGCAGAGTCAAGCTAAAGACCAATTCCTTTGTATTCCACAATCAAAAGGAAAAGATAGGAGAGCAAGCGAAGAACAGGAATGATTAAGACTCTTCTAGATTATAGCTTAGAAGAGCTTTAAATGCTAGGCTAGTTAAAGTCATAGTAAGTGGATCTGGATTCTTTACAGAGCCACACTAAACATCAGAGTCAGACAGTGCTTCAGCAATGTTGGGGAGGAAAACAACAAGACATTAAGATGTAGCAAGAACACAGCCACAAGATGGCACATGCTTCCATGCCCTCTGCAAGTCTAAGTTAAAACAAAAACTCAGTTAGTGAACACAATCAAGGGAGGCAATTACCAGTACTGCAGCCGTCTGTTCGACCAGCGCCGGCCGGCCGGCTGCGCAGTTCAGGGTAAAGGGCACCGCATACTGCGGCGTGATGGTGGCTACTTGAGGATGAAGAGTTGCTACCATTAGTGGTGTACAGCTCCCCTGAAATGTAGATCAGGCAGTGAGTGAAACACATGAACAGAGGCAGGGCAGTGGGGTCAGCAGAGAGCCAGGAGAGCTGTCACCTCGCTGGCATTTCTACGGGACGCACCGACATCAACACCCAGAGCCTCCTCTAAGCACCTACGTGTGCCTGGGGAGGGACATGAGGAACAGGGGAGTTGGGAGCAGGATCTCTCCAGTGACACAGTTAAAGTGAAAATGAGATAGTGTTGAGCTACTTATACTTTACTGGGTCCAAGAGAGTATGCGGCACCCTGGTGCTGCACCTCTGGCACCAACCTACCTCCAAAACCACAGGCAACTCGTGGAAAAAGGTGAACTGTGGGAGTTAGGAAAAGGCACAGCAGGTCTTTTGTGTCATGAAAGAACAAAGTTATCTGTGAGGAGACTGCCCAGACACATATTAGTCCATCAAATATCTAACTAAAACTAGACTATGAGTGTGTAGCTTGCACTCCTGGGAAAAGCAGGGTTTGGATTCAGATGAGCCTTCACGTAGACTCTGCTTTTTGGATACTGTTACCTGTGTGATAACGCTAAAGAAACCAGAGATCACAGAATGCCACCCAAATTATTGGGGTTGAACAACCTAAAAATGATTCCTCTACAAGAAGGTCACTAATATCCTCTCTGGAGAATAAAACTAACAGAGTATGTGTTAATGCCAGTAGAAACTAAAACTATCCAAGTAAATAAAAAAGCAATTACAAATGAAATTAAAATTTTTTCTGTGAATAAAACTTGTGAGTCACTTGACACTCATATATTGAAGCATTACTTTTTGAAAATAAAAATTATTTTAATTTATGACACTTTACTAACATTTAAAATAGCATTTTAGCATTATTAGTCAATTTTGATATTATGTGTTGTTTAAACTGCAAACTACAGAAGTAGATATGTCATTGCTACACATTAATTCACACTAAGAATGGAACTAGTTGAGAAGGATTCAGAAATAATGCTGTTGATTTAAAAATGAAATTTCATGCTGAGTAATCTGCATTGTCACCTCTGCTTACTGAGATTTCACTTCTCACACAAATGATTTCTCCTGCCACACGTTTAAAGGGCAGGCAGAAATGACCATCCCTCCCTGTTAGGCAGTGTACATCCCTGAAAAAATACCGTCTCTTTCCAGCAACTGAAAAGTACTTATTTATCGCCATTATTAAATCAAACTCCTAAAACCAGGGAGGCACACAACATAAAACAGTTCAGACTTTAAATATTTGAGGGAAAAAAAAAACCAAAAAACAAAACAAGAAAATACTGTCTGAGAAGTGATCTGCATTTAACCTTTCAGAGAGTTCTGAACACCCTCTGCACTCCACCCAGCATGGAGGGGCAGGCAGGTTCTCCTGGATGGTGGCTGGAATTCCAGTTAACTCCCTGAGGAGTTTGGGGTGGGTTCTTTTACCTGTGTGAGAACTCCAGACTGGATCTGCAGTGGCTGTGCTGCAGGTGCTTGTGGCACAATTGGGACAGCATTTTCCATCCTTACTGGGAACCCAGAATGCTTTGTAGTTGCCTGAAGTCCAGCTGTGGAGGGCAAGACACATCACCATTAAGCTGATTTAGTCTTCTCTTTTTTGTTTATTTCCTAAATCAAATTCCTACCAGTAAGGGCAGAAGACAGGGCTGGGTTAAGAGACTGAAAAGTTGTTTCATTTGACAAAAGCCTACTAATAAATCACCAGCTGAAGCAAATACTTCTGCTGAAGGGCTGTGATGGACAGCCAGTTGTCACCAGCCCAGCTCTGTGGAGTCTCGTTTTCAGATAGCACAGACACCTAATTCTACATTGCATGAGACCAATTTTAGAGTTCAAACCTTGTATCAGTTCTCATTTCATGCATAACCCTCTAGACTGACATAATCCAGGTATAAGCATAACTAGAGAACACTGAGGATGAACAGAGGGATGAACAGAGCCTGGGCTGACCTCAATGATTCACAGTCTGTGACCATCTGTTTCCAGCTAACAGCTGCACCAGGGCTTGTGAACTGAGGCTCAAACACCAGGCATTTGCTCCTGGGATACAAAACACAGCAAGACACTTTCTGCTCCTCAGGAGGCTTGCTACTTTCTGTGGGATGCTGTTGTGTTCAGTTTGGGGGGAAAAACTGATTGAACGACCAGCTGGAACCTGCAACGTAGGCAGGCAAGATACTGTCACCTGTTCAAGCATGACCTGCAAGAGAATCAAGCTGTCCACACATGTCTGACCTGATTTTGCACCTACTGATGCAAGAGCACCGTGTGACATGCACAGAAAGGTTTTCTCAATTCAGTACTTTCTCAGTTCAGTGCAAACTACAACTTCTCATGTCTAACTAATTGAAACCCCAGGATCATACAAAGGGTTTTCCTCTTACTTTGAAAAGCAGGGGGACAAACAATGAAAGTCTGCTGGAAGGGGTCGGTCTGTGTGCAGATCTGGGTGGTTCCAGGCTGCAAGGAAACACTCTGCTGAGCCACTCCTGCAACTGGGGCTGCAGATGATGGGTATAGGGCAGACTGGTAGTTTAGCAGGGAGACGTCTGAGTTTGCCAAGGAAAGAGTAGCAGCAGCAGTAGAATTGGATGCCAACACACTGGCCTAGGGAAAGCAAATTAGAACAAATAATAAATAATATTTATCTCTCACACATCGTATAAAACAAACAACAGGCACTACCATATTATACTATGAAGAAAGAACCAGGGAAAGTTAAAGGTAAAATCTTTAGATATAAAAGAAAAAACATGAATTGCATCAACTTTACTTACTTACTGAACTGATTTTCCAAACATGAAGCAAAGAGGTTGCCTTGGCCTGAGTTTTGGAAAATTAAACTTCAAGACAAGACTACAGATTCTGGAAAGCAACTTAAATAAGTATTTTGCAGAACAGGATTTGGCCTGAAGGCACCAAGTTAAGCTACTCCATGTCTTTGGTTAGTATGAAACAGGTAAAAGATGCTCTACCTGGTTGTGTACTGTGTTGAGCTGGTTGTTAAAGCTCATTGTCAGGTTTGTGCTTGTATTAGGAGCAACGTGAGTGGTGAATGGGCTCTTAATCTGGTTCACTGTATCATACATGTTAACCCTTCGCTTGCAGATCTCCATATTCTGAAAGCAAGATTTCACACTGCAACAGAAGAACAGAGGGAAAATAGCAGCTATGGAACAACAGTACAACATATTCCCAACTTTATGCACATGCTTTAGGTTTAGATTCTTTTTTTTTTTTTCTGAAAACAACAAAGAATGTCCTAAAACACGACAATGAAGCTTATGAACATTCCCTGCACATGTCATTGCTGTTTTCAGCTCAGCCAGAAAGTGCAGAAAACACTGACAGAAAGCCATAAAGGGCTCTTATGTGTTTCTAGTAAACCCTCCTGAAACAATATAAGCAGTCTAAGAAAGCTTACTGGTTACTGTGGGGGAAGTCCAGCAGATGTGTCATCGTAACAAACGGATGGTTCAAAGTCTTCAGTGGAGTAACTCTCTTATCTGCATCAATTGTCAACATTTTCTTCAACAAATCAATATACTCCCTTCGGTCAGCCTTCTCTGCCAACATGTCCGTGCCTTCCAAGTCTGTAGACATATTCACCTGAAAAATAAAATGACAGCAGGTCACACAGACACCAAATTAATGCTACACAACAGGTCAATAATTTCACATCACACAGAAGTATTTAGCCTGTCTCTTAGCCAGGTTCATTTCAGGCAGTACATTCATTTCAGGCAGTACAGCACTAGCACACAACCTTTCCCTACCTCGTGCTATGAAAGGAAGTCAAACTTACAAATAGAATTCTGATCTCAACATGAAGCTGGTCTGTTCAAACATGTCGACCAGGCTTCATTCTCCACTGCCTGGCAATATGGTCTCATGTCTTGGCAGGGGAGGGGCTAGAATTCTACCTTCTCTGCACAGATGTAGCATGATGGTAACAGCCAAGAAAAACCCAGAAAACTGATAAATTTAAGATTTAAGGCCTCATGATATTAAAAACACTCAGATGTTCCTTCATTTTACCTCTGAAGAGAGAATGTAAAATAGAATGGTCTGTAGTTACTGTCAATATTTTCCAAATCCAATAAGGCCTAATCCTATAAACACATCTGAAGGGGTTTATCTCTCCTACTGCTTCACTACTACTAATGTGCTACTGTGCTGGTAACACATCAAGGCACAACAAAACTCAATAAATTTCAAACAGGTTCATAACTGACATTTGGACAGTCTTTAATTCCGTGATTTCTCATGCAAATTGGCACCACAGCAAATCAGTGCTCACAACTGCAAGTGGAAGAGGACTGATTGCTCCAGCGCAGGAGCCTTAGCGATCCCAATGATGTCTGGAATTCATGACAGTTTTAGAGACCCCAACACCGTCTGGAATTCATGAGTTTTGGAGATCCCAATGATGCCTGGAATGAATGAGCTCTCTGTGTCACAAGCCTCCACATACCTGCGCCATATCATCCAAACAGTTGAATATATATTTCCGAGCTTCTTTTGATTTGATTCCTGTTTCCAACTCATGTTCTTCTGGGGTCTATAAAAGAAAACATTCATTAATATAAACTGAGGTATCACATACTGATAAAGACATAGCAGCAGGAAATTGCTGAGTCAGGTGATCATTTGCCTGTTTCAGACAAACCCCATCTCAGTAGGCCAACCCCCAGCCAAGGGTTCTCATTCCCTCAGCTGGAAAGATCATTGAATTAACAACAGGATGACTTCATATTAAGGTTTGCATAAGCTGTGCATTAGCCAAAAGGACTGAAGGTTTCTGATTTAGGAAGTGAAGAGGCTATAAATATTTTAAATCCCCCTTCTACAAAGAAGAAAGGAAAAACACTCTTTCTTTTGCTGCTCAGTTTTAAAGGAAAATCAAGCCTACATCTGATTCTTTTCTGTCCTCTGCCAATCCATAAACAGATTCCTGTTAAACTAACAAAAACCATCATGAAATACTCCATATTTTACTCGTTGTACTGTCAGGAGATGACAACAAGATGACACACTTCCCCAAGAATGAGCAGCCCATAATAAGGAACCATTATCTCAATTACTTGAACACCCACTACTTGCTGGTACTCTCATGCACGGATGTCATTGTTAGAGCAGTACCAGGGGGTCTGCACAGCCTCTGAACCGAAAATACTCCAAATCAGCAACATCCGAATTGCATTTCAAAGCCAATCTTCACTCAGAATGTTCTCACAGCACTCTCAAAGTAGGTGGGAATTTATATTAAGTCCTCAATGAACAAACCAGAACTGGAGATTGAACAGACACACAAACCTTTAGCCTCCACAGTGGGTATCCCAGATTTGGATCTCTGTTAAAAAACCTGCTTGTTTTCGTTCCTGCACTGAGAAGATACTCTGCTGGAAGGCCCTGAGTTTGTGAAATATAACGAATCTAGGAAAGAAAATGAAAAGAATGAGGACTCCCAATATAAAGAATTCAGAGCTAATGGAGGAGTTATCAGCCAGGTTTGCTTACAGCAAATAGGAAATTACTTGCTAAGAACGAATGCCCAGATGACTGGAACTGCAAAATTAAAAGGACTGTCTCAAGTATTTATAAGAATACTTCTTCAATTGTATTATCTGCAAAAATTTTAGGGGAATATTTTTTGCTAAAATATATGTGAGCAGACTGCAAGTTTTTAAGACATTGAGCAAAGTAAGAAGTATACATTTGGAAACAAAAATACCACAAAATTTATCATTATGTATATATAATTAAACGCATAATTAACTATCTAAGCAACACTGCTGTGCCTGATTGCATATACTTTAGCCACAAAATTTCAGAACAATGTCATGGCAAAGCTCTCCCTGACCAAGAAAGCAAAATCAAACCTGTTGTACAATCAGATTCTTGCATCCTCACGCACATTTAATATGATTTTATATCTAAAAAAAAAATGGCTTGGAATTTTGGAAGATGCACCTGAATCCTTGTGATGGCATTGGTAAAACACTGGTAAAGACATAACAAATAAAAAGGTGTTCTCAAAAGGAAAGAAAATAGTGACTCTATGAAAACACAGTGTTAAGATAACTATGTTTTGATCGAACCATCAATTACAGGACCTGCAGGATGTCTCACTTCTTATTTACAGACCTCCTGCTATTACACTGTGCTAGAAGAGCTGAATGTTGCAGAGCACGGAACTCACTGACAGAGATTGTGATCACAGGGATTTATGGGTTCCCTTTTCACTTAGGCCAGTGGAGTGTCTGCAGGTGAGTCCATTTTTTATCTGCACAAGTTCTGCTTTTTTTACAAGTCTAACTTTTGCTTTACAGCCAAAGGCTGTTTAAAAAAAGAGCTGTAAATCCCATCCCAACCCATTAACTCATTTCTGGAAAGGTCCTCTCAAAAGTTGCACCTGAGCTTTCACTAGATGCAGAATCTCAGAAAACATGAAAGCAAGTCATCCCTAGTTTTCAAGGGAAATTCAGACATTAAAATCAACTCTGTGAAGTCGCACCTCCTGCTGCTTCACAAAGAACTGCAAAATCCTGTCATTAAGCAATGGAAAAAGCAGCTCCTCCCCACCCACCTACCCCAGCCGATAGGGTTCTCAGAATTACACAAAACTCAGTGTACAAGGAAACCACCATGCCCTACCTCAGTTACTTTCTAACTCATTCTCCTCATTAGAGCATCACTGTGTTTCCTTTGGAAATTTACAGTGCTGGGAAGACACAGGACAAGTCAGTTTTCAAATTTAGTAGCTTCTCATGTATTTCATCACATAAGGAAAGCTATATCCAGCACTGTAACAAGATACTACCAAAAAAATCCCAGCGGAAAAGCTACTCTCAAAAAAACCCTCCCAGAGACTTTTTGTCCTTTTATAGACACAGCCTTGCCCAGGTAATAATGTCAAGTATCCACGGAAAGGACTAATTAGTTCAAGATGCCTTTCAGAGTATTTCAAAGACAGCTTGGGGCTCATAATTTGCATAAAAAGTGAGGGCTGATGGAGGTATTAACAGGGCAGCAATGATAGGCTGCCCTCATGGTGAAATTACAGAGGGTGTTCCACTTCAGGAGACACACACATTGCTTTTGTTTTGACATGAGGGTGTTTCAACAGCTTTTGGGTTTGGAAAACAGGGGTTAACTGCAAATTTGCCCATTTTGGACAGGATACACTCAGCTCAAGTGGAAACACAGAGAAGTATAGAGACAAGCAATGGGAATGTCACAGAGTGAAAATGAATTTCAGGTGACATGCAGCAATGTGTGCTAGATGACAGCTGACAGAGGACACACGGGGTTCAGAGGGCCTGAACACAACACTGTGCTTTCATGTGAAGGTCCCACATCCACCACGTGCTCCCACCTGATCATACTCAGATGCTCCTGGATACAGAGGCCAGCCCAGAAAGAGCTCAGCAATCACACAGCCCAGCGACCACATGTCAATGGCTTCACAGAACGGCAAACCCAGGATGATTTCAGGAGCTCTGTCAGAGGAAAAATACAAGAAACGGAAAATCATTTCTTCCCTATAAATAACTCTGGATAATCACAGAACATGTTGAGCTGGGAAAGGACCCACAAGGATCATCGAGTCCAATCCCTATAATGCCACTCCATTCACAAGGACATTTGTGTGAAAATAAATTATTCACTTTAAAGCAGAAGTTGTTTTTTCAAGTGGCCTGAGGGATCCCAACCTTTTCAACCCTTAGTGGCACAGCTTGATTAATTTCTTGCCATGGCGCCCCACAGCTCTTGGGAGGCCTTTATGGAACTGTGATCCAAACTTACGCCTTGAGTAATCAGTTTAATTACACCTGACAGTACATGTGGTGTGAGGTGTCCCTGAGACAGCACACAGGATCACAGTTAACAAGGTTGGGAGAGACCTTCAAGATCACATAATCCCAGAATTGGGAAGAAAAGTTCTGGAAAACTTTTCTTGCTCAGACTTCTCTTGGAGGAAGATCCCAGCTGTAGGAGGCTGCCTGTTTCCTTGTGGGAAAGAAAAGCATCTGCAGAGGCAGAAAAGGAGTCCTTCAGAGAGCTGTTGGGTTTCTCTTAGCAGGTTTTCAGGCAGGGTTTGTTCAGAGGTTCGAGTTTAAAACGGACAGAGAGGGCCTAGCTGGAGGTTGTTTCAGGTTTCTGTGCACTCAACCACATCTAATGCAAAATGTACCTGCCTGGTCCAGCCTTCATGAGGAAGGGATGAAAAAACTCCAACTCCAAGCTTCTGTAACAGCTTGGAATTTCAGGGAAATGTCTGCCTGGAACTGACTCATAACACAAAAGGATGTTTCAGTACAACTCTTCACCTACACACAGTGCTGGAACAAACTGATGCTGTTCTGGCAGGAGAAATTTCTGGTCATACATTTGCATACAGAATAAAACCCAAGTGCTGCAAAACCCAAGTGAGTTGGTGTGGGAATTTACTCTGGAAAGTACAGGAAACACAAAAACCTCAACCTCCTTCATGCCTAACTAACAGAAGCAGAAAAGCCCTGAACTCCAGGCTATCTATTTCCCAGCCATGCCTTAGGGAACATGCTCCAGGGCTTGCATGGCATTTCTTGTGTTACGCTGAGGATCCTTCTGTTGTTAAAAAAGGCTCTGAAACTAGTTCTGATCCTTCCACAGGATTCTAAATACCAGGCCCTGCATAATGTGCAGGTGTCAGAAAATCTGGCACTCACCCTCCTTGACTGCTCAGCCTGACTGTACCTCCCAACTGTTTGCACACGGCAAGAAGTGACTCCCCAGTTAATCACCCTTTGTGTGCTGGTGACACAGATACACCTTTTGTTTTAGGTGTCTACACAGGTGTCTCCAAAGCAAATGCACTCAGCCCAGCTGCCCAGGCTCAGTGCCCCTGAGCAAGCACAAGCTCTGTCAAAAAAGGCCAGGCTGGATGGAGCTGGAGCAGCCTGGTCTGTGGAAGGTGTCCCTGCCCATGGCAGTGGGTGGAATGAGATGGGCTTTAAGGTCCCTTCCAACCCAAACCATCCTGTGATTCTATAAAAAAGAGAAACAGCTGAGGCAGCTGGCTGCTGCAGTGAGGTCACACTTATTCTTTATCACCCACCTTCTGGCAAGGAGGTTTTAGTATGCCTGAGCCACCCAAAATCAGAGCCAGAATACACCTTTAGTAATCAGAATAATAGATTATTCAAGCTAAGACATTCTACTCTACCTCTGTTTGTCTGCTCCTGGCAGTTGTTGACTTTGGAATGGCTTCTCATATGTGAATATATGGTAAGGATCTGACATTTGAATGCTGAATGTCTTGTTAAACATTTCTATTTTAAGGAAATACGGTATAATAGATCCAACTTTCTACAGGCTAACAGGTGCAAACAAGAGGAATCTCTTCCTTCACAGGCACAGCAAATTTGGTTCATTCATTCACACAGGATTTTCAGAACTCCACAAGCCTTTAGTCTACAAGTCATCATCAAACTGTACTGATACTCATTATTATACTGATGTAGGAATTTCCAATTCAGAAAGGACCCCAAGCTGTCATATAAGGAATGCTCCACGCATGAGTTTCCATAGTTTGTATTGGCAAACAAACTAAAATATAAATGGTCTGTGGAATATGCAGAGCATGCTAATCCTCGCTCACAAGTGTGCTAAAAACCCCCAACCAATTCCAATGGAAGTAGCGATTTGCAGCAAGGCTGGATGTGACACTTTGTTAGTCTTTTAACTCCAGGCTGAAATAGACTTGGGTGTTCCTAAATCTCAATACCACAATGATAGCAAGTAGAATTACATATAGATTTTACTACTCCCTGCAACTAAATAAGTGAACTTCTCACAAGGCACCTGATTTCACTGTGACTGCAGGGCAGGGCTGGGAAATCAGCTCTCTTCTCTCCCTTTACACCACTACAATTAGCAGCCTTAGGAGATGTGAGCTGGACCAGGACAGCAGGCAGAGGTCACTTCCATGTCTGCTCTGACAGAGATTAAAGCGATTTTACCATCTTAAGCTCTTTGAATTAAAATCAACAACACTCTATGCCCACACACTTGCCAAACGCCTCCCAAACATGGCAAATACACTCAGGCACTCTCAGAAGAGAGAGGACTCCCAGAAGCCCCAGAAAACCCCGAGACTCCCTGCGCGCATTTCCAACCACCCCGTGTTTACACCTGTGCCCTCGTCCTTCCACCAGTGAGGGATGATAGGAACGCAGAGCTCCTATAACTGCAGCCAGCAATGCAGGGAACAACAGGATCACCCCTTGGAGCTGGATTAGCAGGCGGAGTTGGATTTGGCAGCAGGCATTGCTGCTTCCCAGGCCAGCATGGCTGGGACAGAAGTAGGTCATGGAGCCCAGAGCAGAGGTAAGAAATGGATACTCCTGCATTTTGCCAGCTTCCCCAGTGCTGTGTGCCACCTTCTCCTGGCCAAAATTGTTAAGTCCTGCAGCTCAGTGCCTTCAGTTTGTGCTCTGCACTGACCCACGGGCAGCACCAGGAGCTGAGTAAAACTCACGCGATGGCTGTAGTTACACATAATACAGGAGACGAACAAACTTTAGTGAGATCCGTGTTCCAGGGATTTTTCATTTCTGTAAGCTGTTTCCTTCCATTGTTCATCCTCTCCAGGGGGAACAAAAGCATCCATACCCTTCCTCACCTGATATAACAAGCACACACTCTGGTTTTGAGTGAGGAATTACTGCACATAGATCTCAGAACTGCCATAGAAACTACTCACTGCACAGAGCTCACCTACTCCTGGTCCCTGCTGGGCTTCAGAGCCAAAGAATTCTTCATGGGCACTTCTACTCACTCTTTAAAGTGTGTCCAACTGCCAGAAGGACAATCTGACCATGGACTGAGCAGGGCTGTTGGACAGGATGACCTGCAGCAGCATGGACCATAATTATTAGTTTTTTTCCTTCAGGGTACATAGATTGTAATAACCATCTTACAGCACCTGAGTGTGGCTGGTTTAGGTGCCTCTACAGCAGACAGAGGTTACCTAAGTGCCAGTAAGAGGTATTAAAAACCAAAAGTGAGCACAAAGAAGTTTATTTTTAATAGCTCACATAGAACTGTATGAAGAACTGTTCACACTGTTTTATTAAACACAGCACTGAAAAAATTTCCAGCTTGGACCTCACGTGAAACTAATTTAATGTGATTATGGGTAAAGGTCTCTCACAATAAGCTGGTTTCTGTGCCATCTCCATAAGTTCCTAGATTATGGATTTTAGTAATCATCACCATTAAACTAATTAGGTATCACTAAATACTAGACTTCCACATCACAACATTCTTCACTTCAGCCAAGCAGACAGTCCAATGCCACTTAAGCCCAGGTTGTCTTTCTAGCAGTGTCAGCCACCCCAGGGAGCTGGAAGGGGCTGGGAGGCCACTGCGCCACACACAGATTAAGCAGACACGTCCCTCCCTGCTTTTCCTTAGCCAAATCTGCTTTCTGCGATACCACGAACTGGAGAGCACCACGTGACTCCCTCCCCAAACTGCTTTGCTGACACGTGTGGCAAGTCAGATGGAGGAGATTCCTGACCAGTGGTCACCTCTGTCAGTGTAACAACGACAAAACTGATGATGTGTTTTAGAGCGAGCATTTCAACAGAGCTATGGGGTTATAGGGGACAACGGTGCTACAAAAACACAATGAACAGTAGTTTAGAACTGGAAAGATTGGTGGCAACAAGCTGAGCAAGTATCAGGAGGAATGGATTAAGAAAAGTCTACAGCATATGAAAAATGGCACAGAAAGCTGGTACTAGGTGTTAGGAAGAGTTGAAAAGCACAAAACAAAGAGGGCAGGAATACAGGGAGTGTGAGGAATGAACAGAACAAACCTACAATAAGCCAGGCTTTAAACTGAAGTGAGGAGCCAGGAAAGACATCAAACAAGGCAGAGACACAGGGTGGGGTGAAGTGTCTCAGTTCTCTGTCTCATCCTAGCTGGAAGGACTAGATACTAGTTAAGTTTTGCATTGAGTGAGCTAACATTCCACCCAAAAGCAACCCTGACAACACAGCACAGACTTTTTTCACGGTTCTTTGATGCCAGAAGCTCTTCCTGCCTGCAGTTATTGAAGTCTGCTGCTACTTAAATTGAAATACATACTTTACAGAACCAAGCTGGAGGAATAATTGAAAGAAACAGCACAGCTTGCTTTATTCACAGTTCCTGAGTTTTAATGCTTTTGTTCATATTTTATTTTTAATTCTTAGGCAGGAGAAGGGTAGAAGCCATTTCTGCATTTTGCTAAGGGAAGCAGAGCTCTATCTCATTTCTACTTTAGAGGCAGACAGGTCTCATGAAAGCATGGGTTGACACAGGAAGTCTTGTGCTCATGAAGGGGGTTCAGACAAAGATGGAATCAGAATCAACAGAGCAAAAAGAAACTGGCATTCCCCCCCTTTGACTTCTCTCCCTTCTAAATGACCAAGGTTAACAGACTAGTTTCAGCCCATGGCAAACAACCCAAGATGTACTACTAACCAGTACCATACTGCTCCCCCAGTTTGGTACTTCACACAGTGTCACAAACTTACTGCACTGATCTGGGGGGAAAGGAAATTGTTGGACTGCAGATTAGGTCACGCTGGCAAAGCACAAAGTTCTATTTATTTCCACATAAATTTCAGAGAAATCTCCAGGAAACATGCAGAGTAGCAGACAGGCTGATCATTTCCTCCTCTCCCTCGGCTGGGATTAGGCCCAATGGCAGAAGAGTTCAGTGCCTGAGAAGGAACCCTCCAACACCCTCCAAAAGCAGGATCAACCTGACTGTGCTCAGGAACATTCCCAGCACCTCAGCAGGATAAGCCTGACTTGGTTAAGTGGCTATTATGCGGGTGCTTACCTGTAGTAGCGCGACTGCAAGTACGTGGAGCACACGGCCTTGGACACGTGGCTGGCTGACCCAAAGTCTATCACCTTCACTCTGTAGGGCTGGCGTGCAGGATCCACCAACATGATGTTCTCTGGCTTCAAATCTGCATGGATCAGACCCAGGCTCTTTAGCTTCATCAAGGCAGTGGCCACTTGCTGCAGAATGGGCCGGATGTATTTCAGGGGCAACGGACTGAACTTGTTTTGCTTTAAGAAATCATATAAGTTCTGTTCCAGCATCTCAAAGACAAGGCATGTATGATTCTTGTGTTGAAAGCACTCATAGGAGCGGACAAAGTTGTACTCATCAGCATTCTCACTGCTCAGGCGGGACAGGATGCTCACCTCGATCTGGCCCTGCCGCGCATAAGAAGGGTGGTTCTTCAGGATCTTGATGGCTACAATCTCCTTCGTGCTACGTTTCCAGCATTTCGCCACCTGCCCAAACGTCCCCCGCCCCAGGAATTCCAGGACCTCATAGCTGTTTGTCATAGAGCACAGGATCTCATGTTGGACCAGCTGGTAATCCCCCTCCCCACTGGAGCTGCTGCTTTTCGTGGTGACCGTGGTGGTCGTGGCCGCAGCACCCACCGCAGGTCTGTTTTGCAGCATGAGAGGTGGATGTTCCTCGATGATCTGCACACTACCGTTGCTGTCAACCTCTTCACTTTTCCTTTTTAATCCACATTTTTGGTATGGTTCCAGCAAGGAAACGTTGCTCCTGTGGGAGAGGGTCTGGCTGCTCTGAAAGGATGCTGTGGCACTGCTGCCGGTGCTGTCGGCTGCGGTGACTACGATGTGCTCGACGGAAGGAGCAGGGAGAAGGAGGTTCTGGTCGTAGGCAGGGATGCTGAAATTGGCTACCTGATGAGAGGAGCTGGCTTGCCCTTGAGCTGCTGGGAGGTTTTTGCTGTGGGTATAATACTTGTCACTGCTGCTCTGTCCTGAAACATCCCAGACAGACGGCTCCACTTTCAGTTTCTTGGCACTGCAGAAGGCACTCGAGGATACTGACGGAGGGGAGAACACCTGCAGCTGTGAGGCCATACCTGGAAAGGGAGAGGAGAGCTTACTAAGGCTGCTTATGGGCAGCAGGGTGAGACGGACAAGATCCTCCATCTGCAGGAGAAGTGGAAGGACAAGTGCTTTTCTGAGCACCGCATGATGCCTACCACTGAGGGAGGCAGTCTGTGGAGCTGCTGCTCCTAAGGGCATCACAGAGCGAGGCTCGCTGTTGGAATTGCTGCACTTGATAAGCAGGCAGCTCTTTACCCAGCTCACTAGAGGCTAAAGGAATCCCAGGACATGGCAGAAATCACAGAACCATTTAGGTTGGAAAAGACCTCTGAGATCATCGGCTCCAAACTATGACTGAGCACGACGACTCCAACCAGAGAAGGGCACCGAGTGCCACGTCCAGGCTTTCCTTAAACACCTTCAGGGACGGTGACTCCACTACCTCCCTCGGCAGCCTCTTCCAACATCGAATCCCGCTTTCTGTGAAAAAATTCCTCCTAACACCTAACCTAAACCTGGCCTCGCATAGCTAAAGACTTATGACCTGTCCCTTGTTTCTTTGGAGCAGAGCTCGACTCCCCCGGCTACACCCTCCTCTCCGGCAGTTGTAAAGAGCGATAAGGTCTTCGCCGACCCTCCCTTTCCCCAGGCAAAAATCCCCCAACTACAGTGTAAAAGAACACCGGGGCACGAGAGAGCGCGGGGAGATCCTGCCAAAACCACGATGGGGGAGTGCGAAAATAGCACTGGGTGTGAAACCCACCCCCGAGAGACCAAAGACTGCCCCCAGGCCGGGCCGTTACTGGGCCCGGGCCGAGGCCCGGTCCTGCCGACCCCTCGGGCCCTGCCCCGGCCCCTCTGCCGCCCCAGGTCCCACCCCGGCCTCGCCGCACCCTCACCCCGGGCCCTTCTCTCCCTCGGGC
>VXAU01002078.1:86382-116648 GCA_013399695.1 Formicarius rufipectus
AAAAAAAAAAAAGAGTTCAGCAAGCCTCACACAATTTTTCAGGGCACTTCTCCCCTCCTAAAGAAGTCTTCTACCAGCTTGTTAAATGTCTGTGAGGAATTCTGCTTTAGCACATTTAAGGGAGTGAGTAAATACTGCTCTGCAAATCCATTTGGAAAGTACTCATTGGAAACAGGTGCCTGGCTAACAGTGGTGGCTGCTCCAGACTGTTCCCCATTCAGATCTTCCTTCCTTTTCTCTTCATCCCTGTGAGAAGTGCAACCTTCTTTGGAGCAGAAATCTGGCTCACAGTGGTGCTGCTGAGGAACCTTAGCACCTGTAAACACTTTAGATTTCTCAGTGCATTTCTCTGGGGACTCATAAACAACCCCTCGGGGCACAGAATGCCATGCAGCTCTTTTCCAGAGACACATGGAGTCCTGCCCTCTCCTTTGGCTTTGCTGCTGCACAGGCTCTTGCAAAGGCTTTGGGATTTTGAAGTCTGGAAATACCTGGGGGGCAGAGCTCAGGTATTCCTGAAAGTAAACCTGGCACATGTTCCCCTTGATGATGGGGATGATTGAGCAAGGTTTCAGCCACCTCACGAACTCACACAGCTCCAAAAAGGATGAGTGATCCGAGTAGGGGATGGGGTGGATGTTGGGGTGGGTGACCTTCACGGGCCTGCCTGTGGGCAGGATGGCAATGGTGGGGTGCAGCACGTTCCAGGCGACGAGGCTGTCCCAGCGGATCTCAGCAACATCCACAGCGCGGATCCACCCAGCCCCCTCCTCGGCCGTGAACACATCTGGCAGCTCCAGCAGCCGCATCTGCTCCAGGCGCCAGGGGCTCACTACCACCCAGGTGCTGAACTCCACGGCCAGGTCCACCAGCAGCGCCTCCTTGCCCAGGGTATACACACCTGCCAGGGGAGCCAGGAGCAGCCCCTCAGGGGTGGCAAGAGCCCTGCCAGGGTGCTGCCAACCCACAACTCTTCCAGAGGTGGGTAAAGCAGGTGGCTCCAGTTAATGTGAGCTCCTTAAACCTTTAAAGCTGGCAGGAGGCAGGAGCCCGGGGTGGGGGAGGGAGGCAGGCATTGGCACTCACCGATGACGACATGGTGGTGTGGATGGGCGCGGATGAGGCGGGCAGCCTGGCGTGTAGCCAGCTGGCGTGAGGGCAGCACCCGGCATGGGTGGCAGTGCGTGTTGTCCAGGTAGAGCCGGTCAATATGGCGGCCCCTCAGCAGCGGCTCACCCTGCATGGAGCTGGTGTAGCGGAAATCTCCTGCCAGGACAAGGAGCTGTCAGGGTTTGCCCAGAGCCATCCCAGTCACAAGTTCTGTGCCATGTGCTCTGGGATGACCCTGCTGGAGCAAGGGGGTTGGACCAGATGACCCGCTGTGGTCCCTTCCAACCTGTGACTGAGGGATGCTGCCCTATACCTGTGTAAAGAATGGTGCCAAAGGTGCCCTCAAAAAGGAACATGACAGAACCAGGGCAGTGGTTGGAGTCGAGCAAGGTCACTGTCACCTCGTCCAGCACGTGGCTCTGCCCCACCTCCAGTGGCCGGATCCAGCATGTGGGCACCTGCAGGGGCCAGGGGATGAGGGTTAGGCAGGGCAAGGCAGGTGGGGAGGAGCGAGAATGGGATAGACGGGGTGTCAGGGAGTGCCCAGGTGGGGAGGGCAGATGGGACAGGTGGGGCAGGAGATTGAGGGTCAGGCCAGGGAGGTGGGGGTACCCAAGGGATGAAGGTAGGGCACGTGGAGCAGTGCAGATACCCAGGTGAGGAAGGTGGGTGAGACAGGTGATGAGGGTCAGGCCAGACAGGTGGGGTCTTACAGTGCAGGTACCCAAGGGATGAGGAGGGGGTGATAGGGCAGGGGGGGGCAGTGCAGGTACCCAGAGGAGGAGAGTGAATGAGATTGGTGGGGCAGGTGATGAGGATCAGGCCAGACAGGTAGGGAGGTGAGGGTACCTAGGGTATGAGGGCAGGGCAGGTGAGGCAGTGCGGGTACCCAGGAGATGAGGGTGAGTAGGACAGGTGAGGCGATGGAAGTGTCCATGTGATGAAGGCCGGGCCACACTTACCTGGAGGCGGCGGTGCAGGAGGCGGGCGGTGATCGGGGAGCAGTAGAGCGGGCGGTTCCAGGTACTGGACAGCCCCACCGTGTGGTCGGAGTGCAAGTGGGACAGGAAGAAGAGGCGGGCGCCAGGTGCCCTGCGCAGGCTCCAGAAGTCCACGGCGATGGGGGTCCCGGCCAGCACCGTCCCGCTCATGGCGGGCGGGACCTACTCCCTCACGCCGAATTTGGCGGGAAGCGCCGCGCATGCGCGGGCGGCGGGGCCGGGCGCAAGCTGGGGGCGGGGCGAGGTCACGTGGGAGGGGGTCGCGGCGCGGGATCGGGACAGGGACTTGGGACTGAGACTGTGACCGGCAATCGGTTCTGGGACTGGGATTGGGACCTGGACCTGGGAGTGGAACCAGGACCAGGATTTTGGACTGGGATCGGGACTGGGACCTGGAAGTGGGTCCAGGACCCGGAGCAGGATCGGAACCTGGGACTAAGACTGGGATTGGGACCGCGATCGGGACCGGGACCTGGGACTGAGACGGGGATCGGGATTAGTTCCGGGACCTGGGGCTGGAAGTAGGCCCGGGATCTAGGCCCGTGCCCGGGCCGGCTCCGCGGCCATGCCGTACCTGGGCGGCGAGGAGGCGCTGCGGGAGCTCCGCCGGGCCTTGTCCAACCCGCACGTGCAGGCGGACCCGCTGCGGTACCGCACCGCCGTCCTGCGGGTCATCCGGTACGGGGGGCCGGGGGTACCCGCACCGGGACCAGGGGGGCGGCCGGGGAGACCCGCTTCGGGACCGGCACCAGCACTGGGGCCAGAACGCGGGGCCGGTTGGGCGGCGGGAGGGACCGGGACCGGGACGTGCACCGGCAGCCGGTCCGACCCGCGCGTCCCCGCAGGCTGATGGCGCAGGGCGCCGACGTGTCGGGGCTGTTCCCGGAGATGGTGAAGGCGGGCGCGGTGCCGGACGTGGTGCAGAAGAAGCTCGTGTCGCTGTTCGTGCGCGCCCAGGCCCCGCGGCAACCGCAGCTGGCGCTGCTCGCCGTCAACTCTCTGCGCAAGGACTGCGCCCACCCCAGCCCCGCCGTGCGGGGGCTCGCGCTGCGCACCATGTGCGGCCTCAGGTGCGCCGGGGGAGGGTCCGGGGATGGGAGGGGGTGATACTGGGCTGGGAGTGAGGGTACCGGGCTGGAGGGGATGGTCCTGCGCTGGGAGTGGTGGTACTGGGCTGGCAGGGATGGTCCTCGGCTACAGGGGTGGTCCTGGGCTTGGGGTGGTGACTGTGGGACTCGGGCCACACAGCTGCTGAGAACACATTCAGGCTTAAGGACTGTCCTGGCCTCGCTGTGCTCCGTCTGGGTTGTCGTGGCTGCAGAACAGAGAAAAAGGAAAGCAGAAGAGGGAATTAAAGGCTGAGAGGCCTGGGTGTCTTGAGGCTCCAGGACCCCCCTGCCCCCTATCCCGCAGGCTGCCCGGGATCCAGGAGTACCTGCAGCAGCCCATCGTGAGCGGGCTGCGGGATAAGGCGTCCTATGTCCGGAGAGCGGCCGTGCTGGGCTGTGCCAAGATGGTGAAGCTGCAGGGGGACTGTGAAGTGGGTGAGGGGCTCTGTGGGGCTGGGCCCCGTGACCAGAGGTGCTTCTGGGGCAGGGGGGTTGTACTGGCATTGGGGGTGGTGGTACTGGGGTTGAGGGTAGTGGTACTGGGGTTGGGGGTAGTGCTTGTAGGTGAGGGTGGGGGTCCTGGGGCTGGGGACGTGCAGATGCTGAGAGCACATTCAGGCCTTAGGGCTGTCCTGGGCTCACTGTGCTGCCTCTGGGTTGTCATGGCTGCAAAACAGACAAAGGGGAAAGTGGAGGGGAATTAAAGGCTGAGAGGATTGGATGTGTTCAGGCCAGAGAAGAGAAGGCTCTAGGTAGATCTGAGAGCCTCTTCCAGTGCCTAAAGGGGCTCCAGGAGAACTGAAAAGGGACTTTGGACAAGGAATGAAGTGATAGGACAAGGGAGAATGGCTTCCCACTGCCAGAGGGCAGGGTTAGGTGGATATTGGGAAGAAATCCTTCCCTGTGAGAGTGTGCAGGCCCTGGCAGAGGTTGCTCAGAAAAGCTATGGCTTCCCCATCTCTGGAAGCGTCCAAGGTCAGGCTGGACAGGCCTTGGAGCAACCTGGGCTAGTGGAAAATGTCCCTGCCCATGGCAAGGGGTGGGATGAGATGAGCTTTAAGGCCCTTTCCAACCCAAACCATTCCATGATTCTGTGGTCTCTGTGTATCAGACTGTTAACAATGCAGAGCCTCTTCTCTCCCTGCTTTTCCAGAGCCTCCCACAGCACAAAGCCATCTTTGAAGTCTCTGATCAACTGGGGGCCTTTCTGACCCCCACAGACCTACAGGGAAAAGCTCTGCCAGGATAGATGTTACTGTAGAGCTGGATGTTTTGTTGGTTCCTTCTCCCAGTTCAAGCCATACCTTTTGTCTGGGATAAATTCTCACATCTGGAGATTAAATTGCAATGTGCCAACAGAATTTGATAGAAGAACCTCTGCTGCTTTGCAGATGGTGCCTTGGTGAATGAGCTCTACAGTCTGCTTCGTGACCAGGATCCTATTGTGGTTGTGAACTGTCTAAGGGCCTTGGAAGAGATCTTGAAGAAGGAGGGAGGAGTTGTCATCAACAAACCCATTGCCCATCATCTCCTCAACAGGTTTGTTTCCTTTATTGTCAGGATAGTTCTGGAAGCTTCTCTAGTTCTTGTGTTTTCTATGCAGAAAGGGCTTTTCTGGAGGGGACTTGAAGGGAATCTTGTCAGGCACCCAAAGATGGAAAAGCCCATGCTAAGATAAACTAAATCTCTGTTAGGCTAAGGTCTTAAGAGAAATTTGAGGTTCCCTGCTTTTCCAGGGAGTCTGCTTCAGCTGGTGTCTTGTCTTGTAATTAAAAGTTAATGTGTTCAGATTTTGGGGATTTTTTTAGAGAAAGTACACATAATACATTTGTGGAACAGTTATGTTCTAGTAGGTCTCTCCAGATCCATTGAAAGATATGTAACTTATCCATTGCTTGAAGAAATGAACTTTTCTGCAGGTAATTCTTCAGGGTCTGGGAAAAGAGGGGTGTTGCTCTGCCCAGGGTCCTTGTCAGCATTGCTATCTGGCCTAAACCACCAGCACAAGTCCTGGTAGTAAATGAGTAAATAATTGGGCATTTCTCTGGAGATAAAAGTGTGGTATCCACTTGGTTTGGAACAGTGTGAGAAACTTGGAGGCTGAGGTCTCTGCTCAGCAGATCTTGACTCCTGCACACTGTGTTTGCTGTCCTGGCAGGATGCCTGACCTGGATCAGTGGGGGCAGAGCGAGGTGCTCACCTTCCTGCTGCGCTACAAGCCCCGCAGCGAGGAGGAGCTCTTCGACATCCTCAACCTGCTGGATGGTTATCTCAAAAGCAGCAGCCCCAGCGTTGTGATGGCAGCCACCAAGCTCTTCCTGGTGCTGGCCAGCGGGTACCCAGATGTGCAGGCAGATGTTTTGGTGCGAGTGAAGGGCCCGCTGCTGTCTGCCTGCACCTCGGAGAGCAGGGAGCTCTGCTTCACCGCGCTGTGCCATGTGCGCCAGATCCTGGCGAGTCTGCCTGGGCACTTCAGCAGCCACTACAAGAAGTTCTTCTGCTCATACTCAGAGCCCCATTACATCAAATGCCAGAAGATGGAGGTGCTGTGTGAGCTGGTGAATGATGAGAACGTGCAGCAGGTGCTGGAGGAGCTGAAGGGGTACTGCACCGATGTGTCGGTGGAGCTCGCCCAAGGCGCGATCTTCGCCATAGGTAAGAGCTGTGCCTCTCCTGGACCTTCCAGGTGGGCTCTTCCCTGCTGAGCTGTGTCTGGGCAAGCAGCAGATCACTCACCTGTGCTGCAGCAGCACAAGCTCCCCAGCAGTTTTGAGGCAGTTTTGTGACTCTAAACCATGACTGGGCTGATTCTTTCAGAACCACTGAGCTGTATCAAGTTGTGTAGAAGGTCCTTGAATCCCCTATTCTGATGAGATACTCTTAAGGCATTGTGTTATTTCAGCTTACTAATGAGCCTTATAGTGTTCAGTGAAGCTGTACAGTGAGTGGGGGAGCTCTAATAGCTGCTTGTTCTGTGAGTTGTGATAGAGGCAGAGTTAAGGGGATTTGGGGTGCCTTAGTTTTATTTTTGTAAGCTCTAAAATGAGTAAGGTTTTTAAGTATTTAGAAGGAGAAGGCTGGGGATGCTGAAGTGCTTTTCTTAATGTATTACATTTAAGGAAAGTTCAGAAATCTTCTGAGGCATGGCCTCAATAAAGGAACGTGTCCCCTGCATGGAGAACAAGCTCAGAATGGTAGTCAGAAAGGAAAAGTACTGTTTCTTTAAAATGGGTTTGTGATGAGTAATTTGGCTCATGATTCTTATTTCACTCTGTTAAAAGGCTGACTTTTTGTCTTTTTGGCACCCTTGCAGGCAATATTGCCAGGACATACACAGAGCAGTGTGTGGGGATTCTGACAGAACTCCTGGGCCTTCAGCAGGAGCACATCACTTCAGGTAACCAGCTGCAGATTGCTTACCTGGCTTATGCTTTCAGGAAGTGGCTTTGTGATCCCAAAATCAAGGCTCTCAAAGGCATTTGGCTTTTAATTTAATTGGCACCTTTAGATGGAAGTTTTCCTGGTGGGTTTAGGGGTATAGGGTGTGTTCCTTCCATAGGAACTGCTCTTTGTCGGGAAGGTGAGATGGTCATAGCTGTGTTCATGGTCCTTTCTGGCTGCCACCTGCAGAATTAGAGAGTGAGTGACTCAGCAGAGACATTTTAGTATCTATTTGAGGGCCAAGATGAGTAACAGATCTTTTAAATATCTGTGATTTCTGTTCCTCATATAATAGTCTGATTCAGTTGTACCCAGGCTTCTTTTTTTTCTTCTGCTGCCCTCAGATCTACCTTCACATCACTGCTCTTCCCGTTGTTCTCTTTTAACTCCTTTAGCCACCACACTTGCCCTTTGCCATTAAATTCAGTCTCAGGAGCTGCTGGTGTTTCTGAGTGGGCAGCAGAACCTTTAAAATGATGACCTGAAGTTCACGAGACTCATTTTGGATTGGGGTTGGCTTTAATTTGTCATTCTAATCCCGTGGTGAGTCAGAGTCCTTTTAAAGGCTGGCAATGTCCACAAGAGGCATTGCTTTCCAGCAGCCAGAGGAACAACCTGAAATCCCAGTGCTTTATTTTGGACTTGGTGCAGCTTTGCTCTGACACACACAGTCATGGGACTTGGAAGGAGGGTAGTCATGAGCAGGGCACTGACCTTCCTGGCTAAGATTTGAAGTATCTCTTGAACTGGGGGAAGGTTTGGAATGATTTTTTTTTTTGTCTAGTGGTTTTTGTAACTGTTGGGAAGGCTGATCTCCTGGTTTCCTTGCAGCGGTGGTCCGGGCTTTCCGGGACCTGGCTTGGCTGTGTCCCCAGTGCATGGATGCTGTGTGCCAGGCACTGCCTGGCTGTGAGGACACCATCCAGGACAATGAGGTGAGGTGGCACTGCTGGAGGATGAGTGAGCAAGAGCTGCTTTCTTGCCCCTGGGCTCGAGGTTGGGGGTGAAAATCAGAATTCTCTCCATCTCTTTATTTCACACCAACACCGTCTTTCTGGCTTACAGCGCCTGTTTGCTGTTGTCTCCTGTGGTTTCTTCAGGGCAAGCAAGCACTGATCTGGCTCCTGGGCACACAGGGGGAGAAGGTCCCGAATGCTCCCTATGTTTTAGAGGACTTTGTGGAGAATGTGAAGTCAGAGACGTTCCCAGCAGTGAAGATGGAGCTTCTGACAGCACTGGTGCGGCTGTTCCTGTTCCGTCCTGCCGAGTGTCAGGACATGCTGGGCAGGCTGCTCTACTACTGCATAGGTGGGTTCCCTTCCTCCTCTCCCACTGCAGCTGTGCTGCAGGGTTTTTGGGATCTGAATTGGCCTTGTCCCCAGTGCATGGATGCTCTGCCAGCATCCTGGCTCTAAGCAGACCATCCAGGATGGCAGGGTAAGGTGACTTTGTGCCTTAGGCTGCGGCTTGGCCCCTGACTGTCTGGTTGGTGAGTGTAGACTCCCAGAATGGTTTGGGTTGGAAAGGACCTTAAAGCTCATCTCATTCCACCCCTTGCCATGGGCAGGGACACCTTCCACTAGCCCAGGTTGTTCCAAGCCTCGTCCAACCTGGCCTTGGACACTTCCAGGGATGGGGCAGCCACAGCTTCTCTGGGCAACCTGTGCCCGGGCCTGCCCAACCTCTGAGTAAAGAATTTCTTCCTGATACCAAATCTAACCCTGCCCTTTGGCAGTGGGAAGCCATTCCACCTTGTCCTGTCACTCTGCCCATGACTAGGCTTACACTGTATCCCTGAACACCTGGTTTTGGTAAGAAAGGGTGTGTGCTCTGGGGGACTCTGGATGATGGAATTACCCATAATTTCTGTCTCTCTTGTCCCCAGAGGAGGAGATGGATATGGCAGTACGAGACCGTGGATTGTTCTACTATCGCCTTCTGCACTCTGGGGTGGAAGAAGTGAAACGGGTCCTGTGCAGCCCCAAGTCTGACCCTTCCCTGGGACTCTTAGGCAATCAGACCAAGCAACCTGTGAATGCTTGGGCTTGGGAGTTTAACACTCTTGTGCCAGTTTATGGCAGAGAACACTGGGCACTCACCACTGCCCACCAGCCTGTGGAACCCTCTTACTCTTGCCCTCCTTGTACTGACTCCAGGAACACAGACACAGGTAACCTACTTCACTTTCCTCTGGGTTGCATTTTCCCCTTGTCAGTAGATCACAGAAACACAGAATGATTTGGGCTGGAAGGGACCTTAAAGCTCATCTCGTTCCACCCCCTGACATGGGCAGGGACACCTTCCACTAGCTCAGGTTGCTCCAAGCCCCGTCCAGCCTGGCCCTTGTGAATCTGGGAGCTGCACCTCACATGACTGTGTTTTCATTCCAGAATCCCTGATTTCTGAGGGCAGTCAGGAAGTCCTGAAGGTTCAGCCCGACACAGGCAGCCTGAGCCTGATCCCTGATGTTTTCCTGACTGCAGAGCAGTTTGAGAAGACCTGGCTGAGCTTGGACACGAGCTGCCACCTCTCTCTGCCCTGGTGTGGGCCTGTGCATCCAGACACCATCCAGACAGCCCTTCACGTTGTCCACATCCAGACTATTGCCGTGAGCAAAGCAGGTGCCCAGCCCTGGAGAGCTTATCTGAGTGCTCAGGATGACACAGGCTGCGTCTTCCTGACAGAGCTCCTGCTTGAGCCGGTGGCTTCGGAGCTGCAGGTGTCTGTGAAGCAGAGTGAGGCAAAGCCAGAGGCACTGCAAACCTTCATCGCAGCCTTGAGGACAGTCCTGGAGGCAGTGGCTGGACTGGCATCCTGACTGGTCCCTGCTCAGGATGCCTGCTCAGGGCACAGAAAAAGTTGGTTTCTCTGAAGGCTTCCTTTGCCACACTTGATTGATGGTGTGGGGCTTTTCAGCTGCAGGAGTGTTGGCAGCCCCTTCCTGGGCCTAAGAAGCACGTGTGGCGTGGGGGGAGCTGTGGCTGGAGCTGGTGAACAGGGCAGGGTGAAGTGTCTGCCCTCCTCCTGGGCTGGGGAAGGGACAGGATCATTCAGGAATGAGTCACAGAACTGGTGGCATAAGGGGTGTTTGTCATGAGACACCAATGGCACTGATGGAACCAGAATTGAGCAGAATTCAGGGGTGTGTTTTGGAGAGGTTTTTTTTCCTGGGAATTAGAAATAATTTTAAAAAACAGTTCACAGGCATCAGGACTCTGGTACTTGCCTCACATTAAGAGGAGCAGTGCAGTGGAGAGAGGAGTATTTTGCTGCCTTTACATGTGAGTTTTGTCTGATAGAAGAATTTTGATGGTAGCTTCACTTGGAGGCGAACAGCTGAGTAGACAGGATACATGCTGCTCGCTATAACAGGCACGTTTCACTTTCAAGAGAAAGAATATTTTGTAGTTGAAATATGTTACTGAGATCATGGATTGCCCTCTCTGAAGTTCCCCGTCAGCTCCCTGTGCTCTTGCCATGCTCAAAAGGCTCCTTGGCATAAGGGTGAGACACAGGTCACTCTGACGAGGTTTGTCGCACTCTGTAATGAACACAGGCTTCTTTAACCCTATTCTGTATGATTTCTTGTAATTTTTAATTTCTTTCATGACTGTGTTGTACGTTCAAATCACAATATGCTTCCAAATAAAAATGTGAACCATTCTTGGCTGATTTCTGGAGTATTTGTTCCTTCAGCTCTCAGGTCTGTGGATGGAGTCACCTGATCCACACAGAACTGCAGTCCAGCTGCTGCCTTTATGTCCAACAGGCCTTTTCTCTCTTTCCTGAAGCAAAGCTTTAGGGAGAAAATGGGCAATCATTACTTTTAGTCTCATGCCAAAGTACGGTAATGGGTGAGCTACCTATGGGTGAATTCAAAGGTGGATCAGAAGTCAGCTGTAGCAGAGCTCCTGTTAACAGCCCATTGTTGTGTCCCTGTCCTTAGGGAGAGCTGCACTGGAGCATTGGCACTGTGCACTTTTCAGGAAAAACTTAGGAGGTAACTTGTTTGCTGTGACTAGACCAACTCTGGTCTCTGGGAAGGGACTTAGAGCTTCCAGCCTTTTACCCAGACTCCTTTCTTGATGAATAAATAGGTCAGCAGTCTTCAATAATTTCTATACACTTATTTCAGCTGATCTCAACAGAAAGTAATTAATTTGAAACTAAACCATGCCCAGCATTGGGTGTAGCTACAGAAGCACAGCTCAACCTGGAACAAAGGGAGATCCTGCTACAGAACCTGGAAAGGGCCCAAGGCAAGAAGCTCAACCAAGGAGAGTTTGCAGATAAGTTTTCGGTAAGTCTGCTCTGTGTTGCTGCTCCTTCTAAAGGGAAGTGCTGGGTCACTTCTCAGGCTGGGACAAGATCTGTGTGTGATTTCCTAGGGATTTCCCAACCAATAATGAAGGATGGGCCATACACAAAGCAGCTTTCCAGACCCCTCTTGGGGTGTCCTGCCAGGGGAAGGGCAGGTTGAACAGGGCCTGGAGTGACCTGATTTAGTGGAAGGTGTCCCTGCCCATGGCAGGGGGTGGAATGGCATGAGCTTTAAGGTCTCTTCTGACCCAGAGTGGGATATAAGTGCTGTATATCCAGCAGTGCTCCTGGCCCCTCCTGGAAACTACTTTCCTGTTCACTCAAGGTGAAATCTGCTTGTGATGCTAAGCTAAAAGCATGAAGGGGAGCTGTGGGTTTTCCATGGTGTTTTACAGACCGTTTATGGACTCTTCAGGGACTCTTCTAGTCACAGCATATTCCAAGCTTGGTGAAGCGCAGCCCCCCAGGACACAGATGCTCTGCAGGTGCCCCCTGTGCTCACTCTGGACCCCTGGCAGTGCCTAAGGAATGGGGATGTTGGGATGCTCAGAGAGGTCCCCAAGCTGTGACCCCCTCTGTGCTGGGGGCACTGGGTGGGCTCACGCTTGGTTTGCTGTGCCCGCCTTGTCAAGACCCCACTCCAAGTGTTTGTGGTTTCAAAAGAGGGTGCCAGGGTGCCGTGCTGGGTGTCTTGTTCTGTCTGCTACGCACTAATTTCCTTTAAGCCTGGGGATGAAGTCAGTAAACCACAGCCCATGCCGTGCTCCCCAGCCGGTGCCTTCCGCTGCGCACGCACTTGCCATGTCCCTGCCCGGGAGGGTCAGGCCAGGCACGCTCTGTCCCCAGCACCATGGAGCAAAGAGAGATTCTGCTACAGAACCTGGAAAGGGCCCAAGGCAAGAAGCTCAACCCAGGAGACTTTGCAGACGAGTTTTTGGTAAGTCCGCTCAGTGTTGCTGCTCCTTCTGAAGGGAAGTGCTGGTTCACTTCTCAGGCTGTGACAAGATTTGCGTGTGACAGTGAGATTTCCTAAGGATTTCACAACAGAGTAAACTGGGCTAAAAGGAATGCAGAGAGACAAGAGGAATTCAATGGTTTGCATTTGGACTGTTTTTTTTTTAACTATTTACACGAGTGCTTCCTGTTTTCTGCTTGGAGAATGCACTTGCCAAGACACAGTTTCACTTTGCCTGTTAACAGAAATGGGAATGCAGGGAGGAATATGGAGCCGCTGCTCCTTCTCCCCATGGCAGTGCTGTACCTCTGACACACATGTCCCTGCCGGGGATCTCTGGTTGCTCCTTGAATTAGCTTTTCCTTCTTGCAATGGAGTACAGGTTGCCCAGAGAAGCTGTGGATGCCCCATCCCTGGGAGTATCCAAGGCCAGGTTGGACGAGGCTTGGAGCAACCTGGGATGGTGGAAGGTGTTCCAGCCCTTGGCAGGGGGGTGGAATGGCAGGATCCTTAAGGTCCCTTCCAACCCTAACCATTTTATCATCTGAGACCAAAGTGCTGCATGTCCAGCAGTGCTCCTGACCCCTCCTGGAACTCATTTCTTGTTCCCTCAAAGCTAGACCTGCAAAAAATGCTGATGGCTCCCACCATGCCTTGCATTCTGCAGTTCCCAGCTAGTTCAGACCCGTGCAGTGCCCTGGATTTGTGAGCGCTCTGTCAACTTTTCATTTGCTGGGGGCCAGGGGTGAGGCTTAGATGGCAAGGCACCATCTCAGAGCTAAAGCTGGTGGCTGGTGGCGGCTTCTGCCTTGCCTCTGGCGGCTTCTGCCATGCCTCTGGCAGGCTGTCTGGGCTGCTGAGAGGCAACAACATTGCCCTGCTTTAACAGACACAGGGAAGGTAAAGCTGGTACATCTGTGAGATCTGAGATGTGTGAAACACCAGAGCAAGCCCCGGCTGTGGCAGTGGGTTCCAAAAGGCACAGGGGTTACCGATGGTTCCCTGCGAGATCCAGCCCTGCTTTGTTGTACCAGCCAAATCTGGCACTTCAAACACTTGGGAAAAGATGAGTGCTTGGTTTTCAGGTGTCTAGGGTAGAGGGAAGTGATTAATCTGAGCCTGCAGTGACAGTCTGTTGTTCCATGGAACAAAGAACTGTCACAGGCTGCTGGATTTCCCCTCTTGCTGACAGGCTGTGCTGTGTGTGAGAGACAGCAAACTCAAACTGGCTCTAGCAGCCAAATGTATTAATTTCAGACCAAAATGGTAGGTAGAAGTGGTCAAGGCTAAATTTCCTCTTATAGGAAATAAGATCTTCCCAGAGTGCCTGACTTGCTCCCAGCCCTGACTTACTTTCCAGGCAGCGGCATTGCCTTGTGTTTCCAAACTTGGCAGAAAAGTTCAGTGCCATTTCTCCATCCTAATTCCTGCCCTCTCCTTGTGTGATGAAGTATTTGTACATGCAAATTGTGGTGGCATTACTGTGAATCACAGGGGATTTATGTGAGTTCCCCTTGCCTCTCTGTGCAGTCTCACAGGTGGAGTTTGATCCTTGCTGGATCCAGACTGGAACAGGCTCCCCAGGGTAACATCCCCAAAGCTGCCAGAGCTCAAGAAGCACCTGGACAATGCCCTCTGGCACAGGGTGGGATTGTTGGGGTAGTCCTGTGCAGGGTCAGGAGCTGGACTTTATGATCCTTGTGGATTCCTTCCAAGTCAGGATATTCTGTGATTCTCACCTGATTTCTCCTATGTAGGCATTTCCCAAGTGGTTTTATGTCAGATTATTCAGGGACACAAAAGTAAGATGATTCAGGGCCTCAGGTCTGGGAAGACTGGCTTCAGGATGGAGTGATGCCCCTTCCATGACAGCTTATCCTGGAACCAGGGGTTGTACTGGGAGAAGGAAGTGGAGGATGAGACCAACACCAGAATTGCTCAGAAGGTTACAGGGACATGGAGTCTAAAAAAGCCACCCTGTCCCTACAACATCCATCCCACTGTGCCTGCCCCACATTCTTAATTAATAGAGGCTGGACATGTGGACTGTCCTGGGCCTCCTGTACCTTCTCCCTGGCTCATTCCATCAGGTCTGTGAGATGTGACTCCTGGGGTGTTGTAGCTGGATTTAGTGTTTGAAAATGCACTTTGATGTTAAAAGCCAGCAACTGTGACCTGGGCAAAAAATTATGAAAGAAAATATAGATGGTGTTTTCAAAGCTGGTGGTAAAGAACAGTGTGTGTTATTTAGAAGCTGATGGCAGTGATATGAAATTCTATACTTTGGCAGCAAAAAGATGCTTCAACTCTCTGTGAGTGCTGCAGCTTTGTCCTGGGAGAGATGAGAGCTGCAGCCCTAAGTCTGTCCCAGGACTTCTCCTTTCTCTTTAATCAGCCCATGTAGCTACTCCGCTCCGATTGCTTCTGCTGCCTTCATGTTTGCAGCTATGCATGGGAGCATCTCCACCAAGGTGAGAAAAATCAATGAATTTGTCTGCCTTTTCTGATACTATTTGTTCAAGATGATTTAACATTGTCACTCCTCTTATCTGGGTGGCATTTGTACCCAGAATGGCTCCCCTGTGTCTCACTTTTGAGGGCGATGCTTTGTGTCTCTGCAGAAGCCGAGGTGTGGGCACGGCCTCAGCACACACTTTCCATCCTTCAGAAGCCTGTGCTGGGGCTCTCAGGTGGTTCTGTCTCTGTTCTTGCCCTGAGCATTTTGAGAAAAACCACTCAGGAAAGAATTAATGGTGCTGACCTTGCTTTGTGGCAGCAAACCTGACCCCTTGAGACCTTTGCATGTGCTCTCTAGTAGTGTGCTGGGTGAAGCACCTCTGCTGTAATTTGTTCCATTCTTTTATCACAGAAGCTGAAAAGGCAGTCAACGAAGTACAGAGTGGATAAAATCTACCCTACAGCAGCAGCTGAGCAACCAGAGAATGTCAAGAAGAACAGATACAAGGACATCTTACCTTGTAGGTTGGACATGGCACGTGTTTCTATTGAGCCTTTTGTTTTTTTTAGCTCAAGTCTGTTTTCATCCTCCAGCACCCACCTGTTGTATGTGGGCATCTCACTACTGTCTGTTGGCCTTTAATCCCACTGTTCAGATTTAAAGCTTTGGCTGCTGCCGTCCATGCTCTGGAAGGCTTTGGCAGTTATCAACACTCCAAGGCACAGGGTGGGATTGTTGGGGTGTCTATGCAGGGCCAGGAGTTGGACTTGATGATCCTTGTGGGTCCCTTCCAGCTCAGGATGTTCTATGACTCTGTGATATTTCTAGAAATAGAAGAACTGCTGTTCTCTGGGAAATACATCCCTCAGTGATTATCCTGGCAAACTTTCTGGGTGGCATTGCAAGCACTTGTTTTCCAGGGCTTTCTAGAAAGTGGCTTTGGACAAAGGTGTCTCCATGATGTATAAAGCAGACTAAAGGCAAAACCTGTTTTAGCTTGTCCAGGCTTCATGTGGTGGTCTCCAAAGGACAGTCTGTCCCAGGGTCAGAGCAAACTGCCCCTTTCATCCATCCTATCTTAAAAAAAAAAAATAAAAATCATAGAATCATTAAGGTTGGGAAAGACCTCCAAGATCATCAAGTCCGACCTGGGGTTGTATCTAACTCCACACCCTGGTCTGAGCCTCTCAGATGGAGGGCTGGGTGATCTTAGGCTTGGCCTGCTGCGCAGTCAGAGGGGTCAGCATTGCATGGGGGTAGTGGCAGCACCTGCAGCTCTGCCCTAAGCACTCACCCCCACCCCAAGAGGTTGTCCACCTCCTGTGTGTATCTGGGCAGCTCTGGGCAGGGCTGTCAGGAGCTGTGGGAAGTGACACCACCTGGACAGCCCTTGGCTGATCTGGGATGAGCTCTCTGCTGTAAGTGCTCCTCCAAAGCACCTTGTGCTGCACCCCGAGGAGCTCAGCAACCATGAAACACAGACCCTGACTGCTGCTTCTTCTGCTTTTGTGCCTGCAGTTGACCATAGCAGAGTGGAGCTGTCCCTGATTACATCTGACACGGATTCTCATTATATCAATGCCAACTTCATCAAGGTATTACCTATTCCGTGGCACTGTGCCCTGCAAAGGTGTTGGTGGTGCCACCTCGCTGAGCTGGGCCAGGAGGAGCAGGTCGGGGGCTCTGCTGACCAAAAGAACTCTGCAGGAGTTTCTGGGCTGTGCTCAAGGATAACTGGGTGTAAGAAGAAGTGCACAACCTGTGAGCCCTCCAAAAAACACCCCATGCAGCACAGACCCAGGCTACAGGGCAAGGGACATGCGCTCGCACTGGGGTGGGTGGTGGAACAGTTTGTGGTTCACAGCCCCGACTTCCTCATCGGTGTTGCTGCCTTTGGTAGGTGACAATGGTGCAAAACTGGCTGTGGCCAGCGTCACCTTGGCTGAAACCAGAGCAGAGGCAGGAAGCCTTGCACTGAGCAAGGCTGGGACCAGCTGCAGGGCCGAGCAACGGGGTGGGTCAGCACGGGACAACTCTCCAGCAGCAGCTCCACGTGGTTGGGGATTCTCCTGTGCCTTTGGGACCCTTCTCTGATTGAAAGATAGGTGGACAGATGGATAGATAATAGATGGATGGATGGATTGTATAGATAGACAGACAGACAGATACGAGATAGAAGGTTTCCTTCATTCTCCACAACAGTGACCCAGGGCTCTGTGTAACCCACCTGCAGAAGAACAAACCTTCCCAACAGGATCATGGTTCATTCTTTGGCCAACAGAGCTGCACCAGCTGTGGCCACATCAGCTCCAAGCTCCCAGATGCACTGCAGGAGCTGGTGGTGGTCTCTGGGAGTGGCTCAAATCCAGCTCTCTGGCTTGGCCCTGCCTTTGGGAGGTTTGCAGACTGTTTCTTCATCTAATGTAGGTGCCTAAAATTGACCTCTATGAAGGTCCTTCTAAATCCTTAATGGGCTCATTAAGTAAGATCAGATTCAGGGAGAGGAATGGCTTTGTTTCTGCTGGTGAGATATGCACTGATGTCTCCATGCCTGGTTTGAACCTTCTAGGGTGTCTATGGGCCAAGAGCCTACATTGCAACCCAGGGTCCTCTCCCAACTACTGTCATTGACTTTTGGAGGATGGTTTGGGAGTATGAAGTTCTGGTAAGGTGCAGATTTATATTTAAAGTTTATATGGTGGGTTTTTTTAAAGAAATGTTTTCCATACAGCCAGAAGTTCTTTGTGAGTCAGTGGGAGTGTCAGGGTTTCAGTCCAGCTGTTGTGTTTGCCCATATTCCTCCCATCAGCCTCCTCTGCCAGGACTCTGCTGGTGGCTATCTCTGCCTTTAGGCTCTGGGTGGGAAGATCCTTGTGCCTGGGCTGTGTGGTGATGCTCCCGGTTTGGTAGTCATGGCTCAGGGAATAGCAGCCCACAGAATCTCCTCATCACTGATAATCCTGCAAGTGATGAGTTTGATTTCACTGCCTGGATAAGGAACTTGTGTTCAGACCTTTCTAAAGAACCTTCTGTCTGCAGGTCGTGGTCATGGCTTGTATGGAGTTCGAAATGGGGAAGGTGAGTAGCATGTCAGAGGTGGCCTGTGCTGTGACAGTGCCAAGGCAGGGCGAGAGGTGCAGCTTGTTATTAAATCTCATTAGTGACAGTGAGCTACTGTTTGATACGAGCTGTTTCCTGAATTTCCAGCAGCAAATGGTCTAGTGGAAGATGTCTTTGCCCATGGCAGGGAATGGAA
The DNA here is from genome assembly GCA_013399695.1 of Formicarius rufipectus. Classification (NCBI taxonomy): domain Eukaryota; kingdom Metazoa; phylum Chordata; class Aves; order Passeriformes; family Formicariidae; genus Formicarius; species Formicarius rufipectus. Next base: position 104,033 of record VXAU01002078.1, read on the forward strand.
TGAAATGCTCTTTAAGGTTCCTTTCAACCCAAACCATCCTGTAATTCTGTGACATTCTTAGAGCATTTCGAGTAGCACAGAGAGCCTCCATGGAAAGCGAAAACCAGCCACAGTGGCTGGGAAGGGGAGGCTCGACCTGACCAGCAGTGAGAGCTGAGCCTCTTCCCACTGGGGGTTTTGCTCTAGAAAGTGAGACAGAAGGAATAACCAAACACATCCTGCTTCTGCCAACAGAAGAAGTGTGAGCGGTACTGGGCAGAGGTGGATGGGTCCCCCCTGCACTGTGGCTCCTTCTCCATCTCCTGTGTGAGTACAGCCTCCACTGCTCCTGTCCTGTCACCTGCACCAAGCCCCTGGCACCACTGAAAATGTGGCTCTGGCTTCTTGTTCTGCAGGAAGCTGAGGAGAAGAGGAATGAGTATGTTGTTAGGACTTTAAGCGTGACCTTCAATGAGGTAAGTGGGAAAGGTCAAGGCGGGGAAGTGCACCTTGGATAGTTTTATAATAAAAATAATATATTCAAATATGGTACATTTTGTGCAGAAAATTTGATGGTAGTCAGGCTGCTGATTTAGATATGATAGTAGTTGAGGGAACAAAGAAAGTAAAAAAAGCAATTAACCTAGACCTCTGTTTCTGAGGCTGTTTGTCAGTCATGCCAAATCAGACCCCGGCAGGTGAGGCCAACGAGTAATGTCAAGAATGTCATAAAATGACAGTGCTGCTTCTGCAGCAAAACCAGCTGAAAACCTCTGCCCTTTGCCTACTGATGCATACAGGTCCTGGAGATATCTGCAGCAATCCAGCTTCCCCCTGGCATGCCAACATCCCTGTCTGTGCCTGCAGGAGCTGTGGCAGCATCCTCTTGGTGGCAAGGCCAGCCCAGACCCTGCCAGCTCTCTTCTCTTGCAGGTGACTCGCACCATCCACCAGTTCCACTACAAAAATTGGCCAGATCATCACGTCCCCTCATCCATTGACCCCATCTTGGAGCTCATCAGAGAGATTCGCTGCTATCAGCCTGATGACAGTGTCCCTGTCTGCATCCACTGCAGGTCAGTGAGGTGGCTACCACTGGGGAAGGGCTGCTGGCCCCCTGGTCCCCTGTGCTCCTGCTTCCCAAGTGTCCACAGAGGGTGTCAGCTGGCCAAGCCCTCAGCTAAGGTCCTCTCTTGGGAAGCCCTAGGGCAAAGGGGTCCTCTGAGGACAGCTGGCGTGGCCAGGTGACAGGGAAGGAGACAGGTAGCAGCAGGCCAGCAATAGAATCACAGAATCATGGAATTGTTTAGGTTGGAAAAGACCTTTAAGGTGGTCGAGTTCAACCATTCCCCTGGCACTGCCAAGCCCACTACTAAACCACCTCCCCAAGTGCTACATCCACATGTCTTTTAAATCCCTCCAAAGATGGCAATCCCACCACTGCCCTGGGCAGCCTGTGCCAGGGCTGGACAACCCTCTTGGTCAAGAAATTCTTCCTAACATCAAACCTAAACCTCCCCCAGCACAACTTGAGGCTGTTTCCTCTTGTCTTATCCCTTGTTATTTGGGAGAAGAGACCGAACCCCACCTGGCTCTAAACTCCCTGTAGTTGTGGAGAATGAGAAGGTCCAGTTAACAGACCACCAACTCAGTGCACGTCCATGTGTGGCCCCTCACCACAGGAGGAATGAGAGCAGTTTGCAGGGGACAAGTGTGCCTCCCACCCTGCAGCAAGCTGGGGGCAGGTGGGGCTCTGTGAGGGGTGAAGCTGCAACTGGGCCATCGTGCAGGTCTGCACCTTCTGCTGTGTGGGATAGGAGGGTCACAGGTGGCTGTGGATTTTCTCCAGCTGCCCTTGCCACAAAGCACGGCGTGCCCCTGCTGTGACCCTGCGGTGGCTGTCGTTGCAGTGCTGGCTGTGGAAGAACAGGTGTCATCTGCGCCATCGACTACACCCAGAAGCTGCTGAAGGACGGGGTGAGTGCCAGCCCTTGGCACCTTTGGGTGGCACCTGCACCCCTCTGCCTCTCCTTTGCCTTCTCTGCTCCTTTCACCCTCTCGGACTGCACGCAGAAGTATTTCAGGTGGTAGCCACGAATGGAAGGAGCCCACAGGCTGAGCAGAGGGCAGCGTTGGTCAGACTGTTGATACCCCACCCCGTTCCCAGTTCGTGCTGCTTCTCCCTCTTTAGACTCTGCTCCCTTCCCATCCCAATGCAACAGCATTGCACAGATGGGGCAGAATCCCCGCTCTGGTGCTTCCTCTGGCCAGACCTTCAGCTCACAGCACTTGGCTCTGCACTGACCTTCACTTTCCAATATGACTTTACTGTCTATATTTCTCTCTCCACACTTAGACATCAGATACCCAGCATTTCCAGACCAACACCCTGCTTTGCTCTGACTCTCCAGTAACGATGAACGGGCAGCAATCTCTGGCCTCAGAGCAGATTGCTGGGACTCAGCAACCTGTTCCACAGTTCCCTAAATCCATCTCTCTGGGAAATCAGTGTCATGTCCTCTGTGCTTTCCATAGATATTACCAGGACTGTTATAAAAGGGTATTTGCCATGGAGTGTGAAACAGGAGGAAGGAGGCTGGTTTGTAATAAAAAATACCACTTTATGCAGGCCCTTTGTTAAAAGCTCTTGCAATAGCAGGACTGGATTTCAGACACTGCTCTAAATTGTACCATGACTTGGAATCTCCTTGGAATTAGACCCATCTGTGCTTTTTGTCAGAGAAATCATGGTAAGACTTGGGTTGGAAGGGGCCTTAAAGGTCACCTTGTTCCACCTCCTGCCATGGGCAGGGACACCTTCTACTAGCCCAGGTGGCTCCAAGCCCCGTCGAACCTGGCCTTGGACACTTCCAGTGATGGGACAGCCACAGCTTCTCTGGGCAACTTGTGCCAGGGCCCCACCACCGTCACTGAGAAGAATTTCTTCCCAAAAATCTACTCTAAATCTGTCCTCTTATAGTTTAAAACCCTTTTGCCTTTTCTCTTTCTCGCAAGATTGTTCCAGTGAACTTCAGTGTCTTCAGTCTGATCCAGGAAATGCGCACGCAAAGGCCATGCATAGTGCAGACCAAGGTGAGTTTGGGAGACCTCACCAACTGCTCCGTCCCCCATCCCAGGACCTCAGCTTTTCCCCAGAAGGGCTGGCAGTGTGGAAACCCAGAGCCATGGTGCTGGTGGGATCTTGGGTTGTGGAGATGTTCTGCAAAGTCCCTTTTCTGAACAGGACAGTGATTTTGCAGAAATTAATTTGGTAGCTGAGTATTTCCTGGTAGAGAGCTGGGACAGAGCTTGCTTACACTGTGAAACAAGGCACTGCCCAGAAAATAAAGTAAGAACTTTTCTCAGCTGAGACAGCCTGAAGGGGAAGCTCAATGCAGAACAACCAAAACCTTCACAAGTGCTTCAGTCTGAGTCCTGTGAAAGTTGTAGCTTCTGTCTCTGCTGAGAGTTCACACCCTGCCAATAGCCAGGAAAGTGGCAGCTTCTCTCAGGTGTGAGGCTGCATTTGGGCAAAGGTGACTACTGTCAGGTGCCACAGGTGCTGGCTCTTACGTGGTTTATCTGTCTGGAATGCAGGAGCAATATGAGCTGGTTTATGACACGGTGATCGAGCTGTTCAGAAGGCAGATTAAAGCACTTGATGCGCAGAAAGATTCTGCTGCTTCCCAGGTAAAACTCCTATAACAAACACCCTGTCTCCTGTAGCCAGCTCTAACCTCAGCTACTGCTGCAGACCTGGGATGGATCCCTGTGTTTTCTGCTCCCCTTGATGCCCAAATTGAGTCTCTTTTGAAGTTAACCCATGAGAATCCAGCTCTGAATGTGTAACATTTATCACAACAACTACACTGTCCCTTGGTCTCAAAACCATTTTATATTTTCTATATACTTTTATAATTGTTTTATGTAATCAGTAAATAGGAAAACACCATCTTTCTACAGTAGTGGCTGATTTCCATGGGGATATGCCCATGGAAACTTGTCTTTGCAAGCAAATTAGTGACTTTCAGATCACACTGGGAAGACCAAGGTTGGGAAGCTTGGGAGCACAAGGCAGTGTGGGTGACAGTGTTACCTGGTGGGTTACTAATGAGGCAATAAGGATTACAGCCTTTCTGTGGGAGAGAAGAGGGTAAAACACGTGGTGCAAAAACATGGCAAAGTTTCAAATTTTCAACGTTTCAAATCTGCCACACCTCCAAGTAAAAGTACTGTGGACTTGGTGTGAAGTTGCATATAAGCAGGAATATCCAAACCATCCCTGGTTAAGCTTCTCTTTGCTCTTGCTGTTGTGTGTGTGCTGGAATGAGGCTCACTGTTCCTGTGTGGCTGTCTGCATCCAAACGAGGGAAATGCATGGACGTTGTTTGAGCTCATTTTCTCAGAGACTTTTATCTAAAGATAAATGATGGGCATCCTGCAATGGGACTCCTGCCTCAGTTTTGCCAGGGGTTTTGCAGGATGTTCCAAGCCAGGGCTGAGTGAGAAAAGAGAGGGAAAAAGCCTTTTGTCTTAATGTGGTATGGACAATGTGTGAGCAAAAGAGATGCAGGACTGGGTTGACACAACCATTTCAAGAGAATGTTTCAAGTCCAGATGTGGTTCTGCAGCTCCTGCCCAAACCTCTCGCCCCCCTCCCCCCAACCTCCCCATCCTCTGAGGGCACTGAGGATGGCCATAAGCTGGTGTCACAAATGAAACCAGCACTCAGCTTGCCCAGCCAAATGCCCACATGGGCTCCTGAAGTCAGAGTGCTCTGCACAGGCTGCCTGGCGTGCCTGGATGGTTGGAGGGCTCACTGTACCCTGATTCCAAAAAGGTGCTGGCAGGAATTGCTCTTCAGGAGGTTCTGTCTGCAGTTTTCAGCCCCAGCTTGAGGATTCCAAATTGGTGCTTGTCATTTCCCAACTGCATTAATAGCTAATAGTAGTTGGCACAAATTCCAGCTCCTGAAGCACCGTCTTGGTGTTCTTTGCATTCTCCCTCCTCACTCTTATTTCCCAAACCTTTCTTTCCCTAGATACAAGCAGGGCATCCTGTAGCCAAGCCACTACTGACTCCAGTGGAAGATATTTATGGTCTGAGTTTACTCACCTGGTAAGGCCACAGCACAAGCATCCCTATGTTGGTATTCATCCCACTTTGACTCTCACATTTGTTCCTACCATAATTCATGGAATCATGGAGTCATTAGGTTTGGAAAAGACCTCCAAGACTACCAAGTCCAACTATTAACCCAGCACTGCCGGGCCCACCACTAAACCATGTTCCCTAGTGCCACAGCTACATGTTTTTGCAACAGTGATTCCATCACTTCCCTAGGCAGTGCCTGATCACCCTTTCACTGAAGAATTTTTCCCCGATTTCCTGGTAATTCCTACTCTTCTCCCTGATGTGCCTCTCAGGCTGTTTCAGCCTCTTCCCCATGTGCCATCAGCCATCTCCTGCCTCTGCCCTGGGATCAGCTTCACTTTGTGTGTGCTGTTTCACCTATGAACTGCAAACAGCACAAAACAGACTCATGCACGTGGAGACACCCCAGAACTGGGTCATCCAGCCCTCTGCCTGGCAGTGTGCACCCCACTGGGTGCCCCCACAGGGGGTGCCCCCACACTGCTCCCACCTTCCACCTGCACGTGCAGCTCCAGTGCCTCTTGCTGCAGGAATAGCTATCTTGAGGAGTCCAGCTTCTCAACGTGGGCTTCCAGAGGACAGTGGCAACTCTGTGGGGAAGGTTTGGGTTGCAGTGCCTACTTTCTGTAAATAATTTTGCTTTTTGGTGCAGTATACTAGGTTAAAAGGGCCTCCTCTGTTCATCAGTGCTCAAACGGGACACAGTCCTTCCCTGCGCTCCTTGCAGGAGGCTGAGTCAAGAGAATTCCTCAGGGAATTGCTCCCAGGAGCAATGGGGTGGGTTTTGTTGTAGGCTAACATTCCTCAGCACTCCACAGCTCTGACTCCCTGTCATGGTGCTTTATTGCAGCTCAGAGCGAGCAGAGCGGGATGTGCACCAACACCTTCCTGCAGAGCAGGATGCGCACCACGGTGTCCCTCCTGTGACACAAAGCAAGGCATCCCTGCCATCCCTGTGTGCTCCACAGGACAGCTCTGCCTGTGGAGTGCCCCCCATGAGACAGGCCATCTCCTTTGGTGCTCTGAACTTCACCAGCTGCAGGAAGACGCCTACTGCTGAGCACCAGGGCACTGGGGACACCCCTCGGAAACGCTGCAGCTGGGAACCGGACCTGGACCCGAAGGGAGCAGGTGGGAGGGGGCCTGGTGCCAGAGCACCTCTGGCATGGACTGCATCGACCCCTTTAGTGCTGGGGCAGCGGGAAGAAGACTGGGAATGGGGTGGAGGTGGTGCCAAGCCCGACTGGAGTTCGCAGTGGCCAAACACCGGTCACTTAAGCAACCAGGATGGATTTTCCCCCGTGGACCCGAACCCTTCCAGACGAGAAGCAGATGGCCCTCCAAGCCACAGGAACCACAGGCAATGCCCTTACCCTTATCTCTGCTCAGCAGAAGATCCCTACTTCTCACCACTCTCCTCAGATGACCCTGTGTTCCCAGCGTTTTCCAACCGCTCTGAGGAGGAGCAGGAGGAGCTCCTCCCTTCTTGTGCTGCCAGTGCCCCTCTGCAGCCCACCACAGTCAGCTCCCCAGTGTTCCACCACGCTCCCCACAATGAGGAGAGGGTGTCCCCACCACGTAAGTCCTGCAGGGCTGGAGCACGTGGGACTGAATCACTCTGGATTGCTGGAGGGAGCAGATGGTGTGGTTTTCTGGTGTCCAGGCAGGGCTGTAACTGCTCCTCTGGTCTGAACTACTGTGGGAGCTTAGGGACCAGCTGGTTTCATCCTCATACTCTTTTCATCCTGCCTTAATTTTTTTCCCATAAAAAACATTTTTAGAACAGGATGATTTGGGGTTTTGCGTTACAGAGCTGCTCTGAACCACTGTGTCACCTGGGAACAGCTCTCACGGGGAGGCAGGGACTGGTGCTGACCAATTCTGACAACGAACAAGCATTCGGAAAGCTCCCAGACATGGTTCTCTCTGAGGATGTAGTTTCCAGGTCAAAACCTAGTGCTTTCTTCAAAGTGTCTTGCAGGAGGACACTGAAATCTCACTGAGTTTGAGAGAACCAGGACTTTGGCAGCTCTGAGCAACCTGAGCCAGTGGATGACATCCCTGCCCATGGCAGGATTTTTGAACTAGATGGTCTTTAGGGTCCCTTCCAACCCAAACCATTCTATGACTCTAGGGTTCAACATAAGTGTTTTGCCAGATCTGTGGCCTTAAACCATCACTCTCCATATGAGGAAGGTAGAATTATTCCTTGGTCCAGTGAGACATTTCCTTTTGTCCATAACTTTGCCATTTGCTCCATCTTGTCCTGCTCAGGCCCTTCAGCACTGAATGTCACAAAAATATGCTCATTATCCAGATATTCTTGGGAAGTTCTGGGAGTTGCAGCACAACCAAGCAGCAGCAGTACCACCAGCTGCTCATCACCTTCCCCTGTGCAAAGGGGATTCTGCTGCCAGCTCTGCTGGAGGTCTGTCCCTGAGGCTATGTGGCTGGTGAACTACTGCTGAGAACTATTCTGATTTTTAACCCCAGTTCAGAGGTGTTTAAGCATCACCTCTGGGGCGTGGCTGAGCAGGAGCAGTCAGCTCCTCTGCACAGGTCTCTGATGGCCCTGCCATGTCTTGCCATGCAGGTAACCTCTCTGCGTCTTTTCAATCAGCCACCCTGCCACAGCCAGATGATGATGATGATGATGATGATGATGATGATGATCCTCCTGCCCTGCCCCAGCGCATCCCAGAGTCCTTTATTGTGGCCAATGAATCAGGTAAGTGCATCCACCAATATTAAATGCGGAGCACCAAGGACTCATCCAGCATTTGCTGTTCTGAAGTACCCGGCTGTGCTCCAGCTGCCTGGGATGAGAAGTGACCTCTCCTGTGTTCAATCACTTCTAGGACAATTTCCTCTGGTCACTTCTGATTTTCAGCTGCCAGACAGAAACCCAAATATCGGAACCTCTTGGGAGTGGAGTGGTGAGACCCACTCAGAGAGGTTTCATGATTCTGAGAGGCTGAGACCCTGCAAGGTAAGTGGCTTTTTATCTCTTTTCCAGCACTATCCCTCTGCCACTTTCCTTATCATGTTTCCTTCTGTGGGTACAACCCTAATTTTGGCACTTGGCACTTTCCACAAATTATTTCATGGGGTGCCAGAATCCCAGAATGGTTTGAGTGGGATGGGACCTTAAATCTCATCACATATCGCTCCCTGCCACAGGCAAGGACACCTTCCACCAGCCCAGGTTGCTCCAAGCCCAGTCCAACCTGGCCTTGAACACTGCCAGGGCTCAGGACTGGTAGGAAGACATGACCTCAGCCAGGCTCCTCCTTATCAACATCTGCTTTACCCTAAGCCCCATACAAGGTAACAAACACATTGTCCCTCATTTAGAGGAGGATAAAGAAGGCAAGAGGTTGGTGGTCCACTGAAGTTCACATAGCCCTGTGGAACAGGCAGGAGCTGAACGAAATGTAGGCATCTCTTGATCACAGCTGAGTGACAGCTCTGTGAAGTGAAAGAGTAAGGCACAAGTCTGTCTTCCATTACACCAGCGTGGAGGTGTGTGGGAGGGTGTTTGCACATCACATCCTTTCCCCCTCTTCTTTGGCTTCCTTGTGTGCAACAGGACAACTTTTGGTGGTGGGAATTTTAAATACCTGCCTTGCTTTTTGTTTCCAGAGTGTGAAGCTTCGGAGCCCCCAAACAGGTATAAGTTTAATGCTGGCATAATTTTTAGAATTAACATCTGCTTTTTACTGAAGCTGCTTTATTTGGGGGATGTCACTGGGATCTGTGCTTAGTCTGACTGAAATTCTGCATTGCTCAATAGTGCTGCAACTGAACAGTTCTGACCAAACCCAGACGGTCCTGCAACCAAACAAGCTGGCAGTTTTACATTTCCCAATCTGCTCCTGCCTCATCCTGTACATGAGGATGTTCCTTGCAGCTTCCTCTTTTGCTGCACATTGTATGTTTCTTCTGGGAGAAATGAGATATGCTGCTTGGTTATTTTCTATATATATATGCTTTGGGGGTTTTTTTTCAAGCTAGGTAACCAACTCTTTTATCTTTGCTTTCTTAGAGTCAAGCTGGGATGGCTCTGACTCTCCTCCCCCACTTCCTGAAAGAACCCCGGAGTCGTTTGTTGTCGCTGATGCAGCAAGTGAGTGCTGAGCTTTTCTCTCAGGATGTAGCAGAGGTTTTATACTCACACCTAGACCTATGGATAGCTGACGTCGTGGCCCACTTGTTCAAAGCATTACCAGGTGGTGCTTCAGGCTTTCACTGCGGGATAGCTCAGAAAATATAAAGAGAATAAACACAACCAGGGGACCTGTTGGGAATTTCTGGAAGCGGAGCATTGGAGGGAATTAAAAGTAAAACCAAAGCACTCGGAAAAGAGCAGGAGAATTTGTGAGTGACAACTGAAAATACATGTGTGATGTATGTTCCCAGGTCTGCATCCTGTTGCAAGAAACTCCTCAAGTCCTGTGGGCTTGGAGAACAAGGGTTCTGGAACATCAACCAAAGAGGCCATGAAATGCTTCAGGAGGAGCAAGGTAAAAGAAACAAAAGAAAACGTGTTGCAAACAAAGAGGGTGAGAAAAGAACTGGGTCTAGAGAAGCTCCTGCTGCTCTCCCACTGCCAATGGGTGAACCTGACCTGCTTTGAGCCCACCCATGTTTAAGGCAAGGAGACAAGAGCAACGAAAACGTTCTTGAGCTGCAAACAGCGCCCCTGCCTGCACTGGGAATAGGGTAACACAGCCCTGCTCATGCCAGTGGTTATGCCTTGGAACTCCTCCGCCCGAAGTGCCAGTTCCTCTCTGGAAAAGCTGCTCCAGTGGCGTCTGAGTGTGTCCTGCAAGGACAGAATCATCACCAGCCTCCTCTTGTTCAGGGCCCTGTTAATCATCCTCATGAGCTTTGTACTTAGGGATGTTATGGTTGAGCAGAACATAGCAAGGAAAATACAAACTGGAGGCATTTGGGGTGACAAGGGAAAAGCCAGAAGCAAAGGGAGAGGAACAAGTCTGCTTTTTAGTCTCAGCTGCATGACATGATGCTTTTCACATTTACCAGTGAATTCCCTTTGTCACAGTAACTGGACTATTTATACATGTATGTTTATCAATTTATACATGCACATTTAGCCATGAATTCCCTTTATCACCTGATCCACTGCTTCCCACATTTTCTTCCAACAAGTCTTTTTCCTTTTTTTTTTTTTCTTTTTACAGAGCATGAAAATATTGAAAAATGTGAGAAAAAGTAAGTTTTAAAGGCTAATGTGCATCTTCCCAATGAATTTACACCAGTATTTAAATATGTGGGATGGAAATAGCAAGAACCTGAACTTTCCTAATGTGAAAGACCCTGCACATGTGCTGTTTTGGAGCAGGACGGACAAGGCTGTGCTGATAGAGAACCAACTCACCTGGAGAGCTGTAGTTGTAGGAATGCCATAAGGATGCTGTGGTGCCCTTTGGGTACCTTTGGGACAAAACCCCCAAATTCTTCAGGTCATTCAAACTGTTGTTGTGGGGCAAATACCCTGTAAATAAGGGAGAGGGGTGTAGAGGGGAATGTGAGCCTCAACCTGGGTTCTGCCCAGTCTACTTGGAGCATGAATATGGAGTTTCTCATTAAGTTTCCTTTGATCCAAAATTACCTTGAAAACTGGACTGCTAAAAAAGTGTTTAAAGCTCTCCTGAGCCAACATTTTTCAACCTTAATGATTCCATAATCCCGTAAATTCAGCCCTCCAGGATGACAAACTGCTCCCATCTCATTTTTCCTCTAGGCATCTGCAGCCCATCTTCACTGACAAAATCATCACAACCTTCCCCAACAAACCCCCTGAGGTCATTCCTTAACTTTGGTATGTGTTCTTTTTTGTGTCTTGGTAGGAAGAATCTGTTTTTTGACAGTCTAAATGCCAGGCAGAACACTAACAAATAACAAACATTACAAATACTGTAATTACAACTTTATTCACAATTACAGGATGTTGCTTTTCTATAGTACCTTAAAGTTTGGGAAGGAACTGAAATTAGAAGTATTTTCTAATACCTTATTATCTTAAGGAATTAGATAATCAATAACATATGGAATATGTTGCATTAAAATATAATTTTTTCCTAGGCTTTGCAAATCGATTTTCAAAACCTAAAGGCCCAAGAAATCCACCTCCAACGTGGAATATTTAGGTATATTCTACAGACTTGGCTTTGCAGGTTTGTGAAGTCTTCCTGATGCACCTGGAATGCTCATCCCAGCGAGGTTTCCACCAAGATAAACAGATCAAAAGCTGTTGTGCAGTGTTGGCAGGTCAGGCACTACTTGCAACTGCAGTTTTAAAGAAGAATAAAAAGGGACCAGCAGCTTCCAGTTAATTTACAACAGGATGAAAAGTAAAGCTAGGAACAGATGTTTCATCCTAAGGAGGGACTTCTTTTTGTTGTATTTTGGAATGGAATCACTCCAGAGGAACAGGCTTGAGTGTAAACTGGTGATAGGACCCAGTGAAGACCATGGAATGATCTGGAAGGCCAATGGAGCAGAGTGGAGTGGACCAAGACTCTGGATGGTGCAGACACAGCACCCCTTTAACCTCACATTTGTAGGTCTACTGTAATAAAAGACACTTCTATGTTTATACCATTTAGACTAAAAGGGAATCAGCACCCCAGATTTTAGAAATAATTTAAGCTTTTTTTTTTTTCTTTTACATCTGAACAAATCGGATAATTTGTCTGGATTTTGGTTCGTAAGACTGAGATGGTGATTTATCCCATAGAAACTGCACTCGTGTAATTGGCCCTGCTGTCCTTGTATGTGAAAAAAAAAAATCCCCAACCACCACAGCAAGCAAAATGTTATTTTTTTAAAAACAATCAAACCTCAATGCTTTTTTTAAGGATTTGTGAGTTTCCAGCACTAAATTTCAGGTGGGAACTGGGAAGATGAGATTTCTGGTCAGATTACTCTCCAGACTCCATTGTTTGTATCCTCGATGGGGAGGGATAAAGATGCTGGAAATTTTTTTGTATGATTATTTTCCTGTAAAGACAAAAGAAACTCCAAACACTGGGACTTGCAGAATTCAGTCAAGAGGAATGTGCTGACGACTGCTGGAGTGGAAAACTCAAGCTGGTTTAGAGGTTCTTACGCTGGAGGAATAGTCAAACCCACTTTATTTTTCACTGAAGTGAGGGGTTCTCTCAACAGCAGTAAACACTTTAGTGGACGGTATCCCTGCCCAGGGCAGGGAGTTGGAACGAGATGAACTTCCAGGCCCCTTCCCAACCCAAACCAGCCCGCGGCTCTGCGATCCTCCGCTTCAAAGACTTTCCCCCGGGGGCAGCGTGTCCTCCTAGGGGCCGCTCCAGCACCTTCCACACCCTCTCCCTGTCTCTCGAAGCCCCACCACCCCCAGCTCTCAGCGCCGGGCGGATTTTAACGCCGGTATAAGCGAAAAAAACCCAAAACACTAAATAAGCCTCCCATCCCAGCCCCG
>VXAU01002078.1:117028-128362 GCA_013399695.1 Formicarius rufipectus
AGCCCTGCGGACGGCGCGGCGGGGCGGCCCAGTCAGCGAGGTGAGCGGGAGAGTCGGAGGAGCGATCGGAGGGGATCGGGTGTTGAGCGGAGGGAATTGGGGGGGTCTGAGGGGACCAGGGGGTCAGCGAGGCCTGAGGCGGGGATGGTGGACCCTACCCCCGCCCGGTTCCCACCGCATACACCGGGAGGAGTGCCTATGCAGGTGGGAGGGCGGTGAAAGCGCCCCCCGGTTCGGGCGTCCAGCCGCGTCGGGGACGGGCAGAGGGGATCGATGGCCCGGCGGCGGCCGGGGCTGCTGTCGGGGACTGCAGGAGCGAAGATTGCTTCCCTTTCAATATTTCCATTGACGTACGAAGCTGATAGGCTGCTGGGATTTATTTTATTATTTTTAATAAGTACCCCGAGAGGGGGTCTCATTAATCCATGTAAATATCGGGGTGTCAGAGGATGGTGCAACACTCTTTTCAGCAACAGTACAAGGAGGGATGGCCGTAAACTAAAATACAAATTCTGCCTTGGCATGAGGAAGAGCTTCTTTCCGTGGAGGTGGCGGATCCCTGCAACGGCTGCCCAGGGAAGGTGTGGAATCTGCCTCTCTGGGGACATTCCAAACCCACCTGGATGAATTCCTGTGTCACCTGCTCCAGGTGACCCTGTGTGGGTAGGGGGATTTGGACTGGGTGATCTCCAGAGGTCCTTGCTAACCCTAACAAATCTGTGATATCTCTAACAGAAAGGCCAAATTACCTGGATTTTGTTGTGTGTGTTTTTGTTTAGATTTTTTTAATAGTACAGAATGACTCTTTTGATTCTGCTTGGAAGTTTGTCATAGTAGAAGCCTCTTGATATGAGTAATATAGGTTACAAAAGTAACTGCACAAGCTGCTGTATAAAATATTATGTTGTGAATTGTGATTTTGGTGAGTATGTGAAGGTTTTGTACCAAAGATGTATGTGCTTACAGGAGTCAGGTCTGCAGTAAACACTAGATAGGACTGTCTTAAGAAGGATCAAAACTATTACTAGGAGAGGCTTTTCTCTACTGGTTAATGCTTCTGTGCAACTGTACTTGAATAATGACTGCAAAAACTACTAGGTTGTAAGCTTCTACTGATATTTATCAATTTGAAGTTTGAAGCAGTGGGGTTTTGTAGGTTGGAGTGTCACTGTGTCAGTGCTAACCTAGAAGTAAATAAGGCCTCTTTCAATGAAGGCTTAAACAGTGTGAAAACAAGTATCAAAATTCTGGATTTGCAAAGGAAAGCTGTTTGCTAATCTGAAGCTCTTCACTGCCTGCCCTCAGCTGTATGTGTTGTATTTTTCAGGAAGGGGTTGGATTTCTTTTTCTGTCAGTTTTTATTTTGATGTTTAATTAAACTACCTGTTACACTGACTGTGCTATGCTTATCTGTGGCCCCAGGTGACAGTGAACATCCCCACTGTTTTTGCTGATTATTAGCGATGCTGGTGTGTTCACTTAGGTGATGTTTGATTGTTTTGGAGTAGCTGAGTTATTGGCACTGCTGTCACTTGGCCTTCCTACTATGCCTGTAGTTTAGTGACCTGGCCATAGCTTTTTTTTGTGTGTTTGAGGTACTGAAGGCTTACTGTTTATTTAAAGGAATAATTAAAACTGTATTTCCCTCCAGATTGTCAGGAAATATGTTCCCCATAATGTCAGTGTTTAGCTTCACTTCATACAGTGGTTATGCAGTGAGGTAGTGGGACTCTGCTGTGTTCAGTGGATCCAGCAGCAGCCAGGGCCGCTTTAATCCTGAAAATAAACCAGTGTTCACTGGAAGCTCCCAACTGCAGAGATTCATCAGTGTCTGTCTGCTCTTAGGGAATGATTTCAAACAGGAAGGTACTCTCAATTAAAACTATCACGTGTGAGGTTTTTAAGCTATACCTAAAATCAGAAATGCTGAAAATAGGAAATCTTTTACAATTGAAAATTCTCTGAAACATCTTTTACCAACAGCTCAGTCGTATAAAATTCTTGCTTAGTTCCTCCTTGGAATCTCTGGTCCCATGAAAACAAAGATTTTTGTATGCAACGAGTAAAGCAGTTCCTGTGATTGAGGGCTCAGTATTGAGCAAGTTCATGCACTTCACTTCCAAGTCCTGCAGAAAAACTTACTCCAAGAACTCTTTTGGTTGACTTCCCAAAACAAGTGATACCACCCTGCTTTTCCTGGTTTCCCTGGCTGGAATAGAAAAATCAGGGCCTTTGCTGTTTGTAAAGGCTGCAGCAGCACTGTGAAAACTTGTATTTCAGGTCCTAAGCCTGTTGTATGAAGTGAGTGTTAAGCAATTGACTCTTTCTTTGCTTGGTGAGTAATTCTGCTCATGACACCAGGATGTTGTGCAGGTCACTCATCTCCAGTCACCCAAGCCAGTAATGATGTGGTTAAACACTGTGGCTGGACTAAAGAACTTGGAGCTGTGTATATGTGTCATGACACCTTTTCTCATAGAGCAGTAAAACATGTTCTTTTCTTTAACTTCACGTGCTCCAGGAGAAGAAGGAACACCAATTTGCAGCCCAAGAAAGGGAATTTTGTTAGTACAAAGCCCTGTGCTGGGGGGAAACTGCAAAACTTTTTAGCTACTCTATCTTCTGGTCAGGTGTTGCCTTCAGCAGCAGGTTGTTCTGATCCCTGTGGCTATCCTGGTTGCACAGAGATTTATGGGCATTGTTGGATGAAACAGGTCTTTGATTCAAGCGCATTAAAATCCTGTCGTGGCAAATGATTGTTTAACAGGTGGAGCATTAAGTTTTCTAACTAGCTTTGTCACTTGCTAAATGTTATGTGAATTAGTTTTCATTCTTAAAAGATGAGCAGCTTAAACTACTACATTTTGCCTAGCAGAACTACTTCACATTCTATCTCTCGGGCTTTTACAGCTTGATTGACCTTAAAGAAGATGCCAAAACAGCCTCTTAATTTCTTTCCCATTAACTGAGTAGTTAATTATAAGACTAGCAAAAGATAGCTGAAGCGTTGGATGTGATGATCTGGGTCCTTTAATTCAAAAGATCAACATTCTCTAAGATTTAAGTATTTCTACCTCTAAATGTCAGTAATGCGTGTACCTCCTCAGCCGCGCTATTCTGCTTCTATATCATGTGTCCAAAATCAGGGAAGTGTTCTGTCATGAAAGTCTTGATGTTTAAATGTTACACATACTTGTTTATCCTCTTCTCCTGCATGGCACTGCTTTAAATGTCAGAAGTTATTAATGTACTTAATTATAGGTGTTCTGAAACACAGGCTCCTTTAAAAGGCATTCTAATAAGTCTGTTAAAACAGGAAATATTTCTAAAATATTAGGCTTGAGTTTTGGAGGTTTTCCTTAATGCAAGTCTTTATTTGTGTACTACTAGAAAAACTGCATTTTTTTGTTGTATAATGAAGTCAAAAGTCAGGGTGCTGCTATTGGTCAGACTCCCTGGAAATAGATCACTTCAGCAAGTGAGAGGGCTAAATTCTTCTGGTGCAAATGTGCTGCAACTGCAGAACTCTAACCTTCTCTTTCTTGTTGCTGTCAGAAACTCCAGATGAAAACGGGAAAACGCAGCGAGTTGACAGTCTTATTATGAAGAAGATAAAGAAAAAAAAGAAAAAGAAACACAGAGAAGATGTGAGGGGAAAGCGCCTGAAGATGTACAACAAAGAGGTGCAGACAGTGTGTGCTGGGCTCACCCGCATTGACGAAGAGATTCTGTCTCCAGGAGTGTGTGACAGCCTGGAAGTGAACAAGGAATCCTTCAGGTACCTGAAGGACGAGCAGCTCTGCAGACTGAATTTGGGCATGCAGGAGTACCGGATACCCCAGGGAGTACAAACACCATTTGTGACGCACCAGGAGCACTCTGTTCGCAGCAGCTTCCTGAAAACTGGCACTAAATTTAGTAACTTCATTCACGAGGAACACCAGTCGAATGGAGGTGCTCTGGTCCTGCATGCCTACATGGATGAACTCTCATTTTTGTCTCCAGTGGAGATGGAGAGATTTGCAGAAGAGTTTCTTGCGTTGTCTTTCAGTGAAAATGATAAAAATGCAGCTTACTATGCTTTGGCCATAGTACATGGAGCAGCTGCTTATTTGCCAGACTTCCTGGACTACTTTGCTTTTAACTTTCCTAACACTCCAGTGAAAATGGAAATTTTGGGCAAGAAGGACATTGAAACAACAACAATTTCAAACTTTCATTCTCAGGTAAGAACTGCTTAAAGGCATAACAGTTGCAGAACACCTAGGTTTGATTAATCTTACTAATCCAGAGAAGGGATGGCTTAAAATGTATGAGTCACAAATTTATGTTCTGAGCAGATGAAAAAGGGACTGTGGTGTTTATTCCTGTTTTCTGCTTAAAGGCTCATGGATAGCTGATGAATCACACCTCAAATACTGCTGCTTGTGTGACCTGTGAAAGGATCTGCACTGATTATTTTCTTCTAAACGTGGGAAAACACTGAGATGGTTCAAAGCAACAGACAAGTCTGTATCAAGGCTTGCATAGACTGCAAATGCTAACACTGCTCTTTTTATTCAATAGATGTGGGGCATTTTTTTTGCAATGACATTACTTTTCAGGTTTCAGTATATAATTCACAAGTTGTTTTTTCTTTTTTTTAACATCTTGATCAGTAGCTGATGCTGGGTGTTTAAACTTCCTAATTTTGAAGGTGGTTAGAGTATCTTTTAATTGCCTTGGAAAAGGACTTTAAGACAACTTTGGAAACCAAGGTAGTACAAAAAATAAAACTAGCTTAAATTCTGAGACTGTATCTCCATGTAATATAAATGAATGCAACAGTAAAAACTAAGCTAATTTCGAGATTGCCACATGAAAACCTCTTGGATTTTAGTCTTGTGATCAAACTCAGAAATATCCATGAGCATTAAACAAGATTAAAATTCAGATGATTTTATTTTAAATGGAATAAAGCTTCTTCCTGTTTAGCCTGAGAACGGATTCAAACTGCTGTTTGTTCTTAATGTCTTTATTCAAGACATTATTTACATTTGTTGGTTCACCTATTGGGAGGATAAATCTGAACCTGTAGTGGAGTGCACTCCCCTACTATTGGAACAGACCTTTAGCAACGGATTTTGAAATGTTCACGCTTGTGAATGGGCTGTTTGGATCTCTCCAGGGTTTACCAAATGCTTATAAGCAAGATTGGCATTGGAAAAACAATTACTGCTTTACAGAAAATTACTGCATGGTCACTGTGGAGCCTTTGAATACCATTAAATGAATAATTCTGACTCTTGGCTTATGAAGTTGTTTGATAATGAGTGGCTGCTGTAGCACTTACTTTACCTAGCCTCTGTTCCTTCACGTAATTCTTGGTGCTGACAGAGCACTGTCAGAGTGCAGAGTACCCCAAAAACAGTCTCAGGGCATTGGAACATCTGCTATGGGCAAGAGCCCTTCTGTGCCTGTGTGCTGCAGATGTGAAACGCCTCCACAGGGTGGACTTGAAAGTCTTCAGGATCAGTGCTGTGTCTGTTACGTTGTGTCATGGTTGCATTCTAACTCGAGTACGTGTGGCGATCCCTAAAATGGCTAAGCTGAGCCAATGGGACGTTTAACTACTGCATTTTTTTCTGGGTGAATGTCCTGTGAACAAGAATACTGGTACTATAAATACACGTGAGGAATGTATGGTAATAAATAAGAGACTTTGTTGGGTTATAATCTGTGCTGGTACTTCAATTAATTCTATTTTAAGTACCGTCTAAACTTGATTGAGTCATGACATAAGGTTCAGTTGGTCTAAACCACTTCTCTAAACACGGCTCCAGCGTGACCTGGTTAATCCTCTCTGGCTGAAGTATGTTGTTGCAGTTCACACTGAGCAAACAGCAGAGGAACTGTCACAGGCAGCTGAAAAGGGGCTCTTCAGGGAGAACAGATGATGGTGAAGTTCAAGAAAGTATTTAAACTGCTGGTGGGTTCACCCAAGTTGTGCAAGCTGGCTTATCTTGATATGGAGCAGGCTACAGTGCCCTGCTTGAGGGAGCCAGGGGAGGATCAGTCTTGGCTGTTTTACTGCTGTTCCTTGGCAGCACCATTGAGGAATTTACAAACTGGCCAAGCTTCACTTCTGACCTTTCTGTGTGAGAATTGTACAGTACAAAAGCACTTTAGTTATGCTTTTGCAAATTAGGCATATTACACTGTTGTTTGCGGTAGCACTGAATATTTGTGATTGAAGATACTCAGTTAAGTACCTCCATTCTAACAGGTTCCTTCTGTGTGCATGAGCTTGTTTGCTGCACTGACCCAGCCTGTGGTGAGCATTAGATTTTGAGCATTAGATAGTTTTGAGTCCTGGAGACTCAGTGTCAAGAAATGAATATTTGATCTGTCAGTTTCAAGTTAATGTGACCTTTGGCTTACACAATGTTCAGCTGTTTTGTGTACCTTTCCAGAGAAACGCAGTTTTAGTAGGAAGTGTCTCCAGTCTGATGATAATTAACTGCCTTGCCAGGGGAATTCTGTTGTCCGCAGAGCAGTGAGTTTATAACAAGCACTCCAATGTGTGTTTATAGCATAAATGTTTGGTTTCAGTATCTTAAAAAGCTCAAGTGTCTTCTTGCATCGGCTCTCATTGGTTCTAATACTTTAGTACTGAAGTTAAGCTTTAGTTTGGAGCTGTTCACTTGGGCCAAGAACTTTAAAGACTCAAATCGCTGAGCAGTAATTTATAAGCTTTCTTCTCATAAGGGCACAATTTAATGTGGAAGCTTTTAGCAGTGCAGCTGGAATGAACTCTCATTTTCCTTATCACTTGCTTCAGGACAACTGCTTCTAGTTCTACTCAGTGAGTTGGAATATATTTAGACTTAAACACTTCTACTTTTTTTCCCCAAGAAAAAAGTGATCAATTGCCTGTTGAATTCTCTCTCTCATCCAGAGAACAGTTAGACTGTCATAGAGGAGTGGGGGTTCTGGGAAGAGGCCAGGAAAGAGCTGTGGAAGTAGTTTTTGCATAAGCTGTTGTTCCTTCTTGGAAGAAGCAGCCAACAGGTGATAATTGGGGAATTTTTCCTATTCCTGCTGTCAGAAAAGGTTCTTCTGTTCCTCACAGCTGTGGTTAATGAACCACATCACAGTTTGGTTGTTTCCCCCATATGAATTTCTTTTATTCTGGAAGGGTAATGTCTTCTTTTCAGCAGAAGGTACCAAAGTGTGAAATGGAGAAATTTGTGCATCTGTACTGAAATGTCATTTGGTTTGTCACCAAAGCCATATAACCAATGCCTAGTGGTCTGGCTGCACTATGTCATGCTGTAGTTGGACATGTCACCCTTGCTGTGCTGGGCTGTCACTGTCCTGTCCCTCTGCTGTCAGTAGTAACCCCTTTGTGCTCCTGCTTTCTTCTTTGTAGCAACGTATTTGTGTGGTTCATTCTATAGCTGACTTGGCATGCTGAAATACTGGCACTGCCAACTGATTTCGTGCTTTTCTTGCAACTGGAGAGAAACTTTTGAGTTTAACCTCATTTGTCTCCATCTGCTGCCTGATCTGTGTGTTCCCTCCTCACCTTATGGGGTTTTGCTGCTCACTTAACCCTTGGTGAGTCAGGGCAGGGGGCTGGGGTGGCTCAGGGACATGCAAATAAATACCAGCTCTGTGACTGGGACAGGAAACACTGGTGCAGTCTGTTCCTGTTCTCACCCAAGTGTGTGGGACACTGATAGGCACATCATGCAGCTGCAAGAGAATGTCTTCATGAGAACTGGAGAGCTAATTTTAAACGTGCCTATAACTCACTGTCAGGATGGAGTCTGTGGAGTAGGGGATACACAGGGTAGTGTCTGGCATTTGAAAAGGTGCAGGATGCCTGAGTGTTCTTACTGGCCCTAGTAATCTTGGTTTTAATTCTGAAGTGTGTATACTTAATTTTTATTAAAAACTAACAAAACATTGAAATCAAATAGTTCCCTGAAGTATTTTTACTGTCTCCTTTATAACTCTGGAATTCTTCTGGTTTTTTGTTGTTTCCCCCCCCCTCCCCCCCCATTGTGCTCCAGTGCATTAATAAAAGCCCAACCTAAAGCTTCTACTTTTTTATTTCCTTTGAGAACATTACAAGGAAAAACTGCATGTGGAATCATAGTTCATTTTAACTTGTGACAAGCACCTGTGAAATAATGGTGACTCTAAACAGGTAGTTTCAATAGGGCAGATCTCATCTGGAAGTGGTCTGTCTCCACTTACAAAAATTGTGCCAGGCAATTGAACTTTGCTGACTTAAGGACCAGAACATTTTAGTCCCTAGTTCTGCTGTAGGTGCACAGAACTAGAATATTACTGTGGTGTTCCAGTGCCCCTGCTCTGAACTGCATTCAGCACATTGAGTGAGCTAAACTCCTATAATTAAGAAGTTAGATATCTGGCTATTGCTAGAGGAAAAAATTGCAGCAGTAACTCTATTCTTCCCTTACTCGTCTCTCCTAATTTCCCTTTAGCAACTTCATGGAGTCATTTAGTAACATCTGGTTTGTTGAATAAACATGCAAAACTGAAAACAAACTTTAAGCTGCTGCATCCACATATCTATAAATGGAGTTAGCTATAAAAGACATTCTCATTCTGTACATGACTAAAATGGCAAATTTTGCAGTAATCCTCTGTCCGTGTCCTGCTCTTCAGCCACGGAGAGCAGCTGTTGTTTCTGGCCACTAGAAGCACTCAAACACAGATGGAAGTGTGATGGAAGGTTTGGGCTCAGACACAGAACTGAGTGTGCAAAGCAGACTGTGGCAGGTTTTCTGCTCTGTAACACTAAATACCTGTGCTATGAACATTGAACCCTACTCTGTGGCCATATGGGATTTTACAGCTACAGTGTGTAGGATGAGGCTGGGAAGCACTGGAGTCTTGCCAGGGATTCTCCTCCAGGAACAGGAAATGGGCCAGAAAAGTTTCCATATGACCTGGGAAAGCAGGACAGTCTGTGCTCCAGGGGATGTACAAGGGCTCTAAGGGAGATTAAAGTGTTTCTGGCCACAGCACTGGCAGCAGGTTCTGCTGCTAATGGAGTTGTTCATGAACACTGGGTTTCTGGCTAAACCTCTCATTTCCTCAGTTTCCTGTCTAGTTTTGGGTATGCATTATAACAACATTCCTAGAGCATGAAGGACACTTGAGATTTTTCACTGCAGTCACAGGGGAACGACCTCTGGGACTGAAAGGAAGAATATCTGAATTCCAGGAGCATCTGGTTTGAAATGTAGAAACAACAGTCAGCTGTTGTAGGAGTGAAGAGCTGAAGCTTGCTGGTGTAAGACTGAGTCACAATGAACCCTTGTATAGTTGTTTTCTCAAGACAGCCTGGAAGTGTTGAATTGTTCCTGAATTAGTCAAATATTCACTTGCTGTTATTCAGACTTGAGAAGGATTTCCTGTCAGGAGTACAAGCAGGAGTTCTTTTTCTTGGGATGCCCTGCAGGCATCTGTTCTAAGCAGTCCCTGTGCATATTCCCAAAGGCACATGTACTGAAACAGAGGTCAATGAGTCCAAGATTCATCTCAGCTGTGACCTAGTGAGTTGTGTTAGTGACTTTGACTCTCCTGGAACAGAACTAAAGCTGTGGTGGTGTTGTGTTTCCTCTCTGGGTTCTCAGGTCAATCGAACATACTGCTGTGGCACCTACAGAGCAGGACCCATGCGGCAGATCAGTCTGGTTGGAGCAGTGGATGAAGAAGTTGGGGACTACTTCCCAGAGTTTCTAGATATGTTGGAAGAATCTCCGTTTCTTAGAGTAAGCAGTAACTTGTGGTTTGTTCAGAGCACTGTAGATATTTAAGCAATTACTGGGCTTCATATATTTCCAAGTAATTAGAAACCATAAGGTGTTTCCTTCACTGATGTGATTTGGGCTACTGAGGTTCATTCTTTCCTATGTTCAGTAGAACGCTATGGAATTCGGTAGCTACAATTGCATTAGTAATTAAAAAATACAGTTTATCATATATATGCACTATATAATCCTCTGCCTCCGTAAAAACTAAATTCAATAAAGCTAGCTCAGAATATATTTTACCTCTCAAGCCTACTTAGTTTGTATGCAATTCTTTTGACAGCAGATTTGAACCAGTTTTACCAAAGGCATCATTTAATTTTTCTATTTCACCCAGTGTTTTGTGTTATGTGTGCTTTGTGTGTTGTTTTGTTTCTGTTTTCTTTTTAGATGACTTTGCCCTGGGGGACTCTTTCTAGTCTCAGACTTCAGTGCAGGTCCCAGAGTGATGATGGGCCCATCATGTGGGTGAGACCAGGAGAGCAGATGATCCCCACAGCTGATATGCCAAAATCACCCTTCAAACGGCGCCGGTAAGGTTTGGTTTGCCCTGAGTCAGTTGTGTCTGTGTTGGATTTGAGAACAAAAACCAAGTATGAGTAATTAACTCTTCAGATGACTAAATCGATTTAAGTTTCATCGTCGTTTTTCTTTCAGATTGGCTCAGCTGATAAAACAGGTGTTAGTTGTGATGATTATTTTATTTTACCACGTCTCACAGGGGTATGTCCTAGATCAGTGCTTTCTTAAGATTAGAACCTCTTTTAATTATCCTTCAGGAGGCTTATTTTATTCATTTTATCTCTGTGGCAAAGTCAGTTTGGTGGTGAGGGCAGCTCTGAAACAGCAGTGATCCTGACACTGCTCCTGGTGCATTTCAGTGTTAGTGCTAAAGCCCTTGCAGTGCTGTCTGCTTGCTCAGGAAATATTGGGATTTACTTCCATCTTTCTCAGAGAACAAACCTGAGGAGAGCTGGAAGCTCCCAAATAACTGAAGTTCAGGTTCTGTTAGAATAGCTCTATTTTACATACTATTAAAGTCCTGGAGGGATTCTTCCAGCATAAGTGATTGGTGCTTGGATTTATTTTACAAAGTTTAATCTCATAACCTGAATTGTACTTTGCTGGTTTTGTTTCAACCTTTTACTGAACAAACACAGAGGAGAAATCAGAGGGAAGTGCTTTGTTCTTTTGAAGCCTGCAGCACACAAGATTATTTTAATACAAATATTTATTTCTGAGCAGTCAGAGACGTTTTTAGTGTGTTCTTTATCATGTTGTAGGTCAATGAACGAGATAAAGAACCTGCAATACCTACCTCGGACCAGTGAGCCTCGTGAGGTCTTGTTTGAGGACAGGACAAGAGCTCACGCTGACCACGTGGGGCAGGGTTTTGACTGGCAGAGCACGGCTGCTGTCGGCGTCCTGAAGGCTGTACAGTTTGGGGAATGGTAAGTGCTTCTGGAATGCAGCTGTTCTACAGCTTCTCTTAAAAAAAAAAAAA
>VXAU01002078.1:128378-210076 GCA_013399695.1 Formicarius rufipectus
AAAAAAAAAAAAGAGAGAGAGAGAGAAAATTCCTTGGAAAACAAGCCTAATCAGAAACATGATTAGTAAGATTAAAAACTGCCCAGCACTGAAAACGGCAAGTTCTGTACCCACTGATTTTCCCTCTTGAGGCAGTAAAAAAGTTGTAACAGCAGTTTGCAGAATATTTTAGGGATATACAAAAGTCTTACAATACCATACCTGGGCCATTAGGCCTGGGAATTCATTCCCTGAATAGGTATATTGATTCTAGCTTCTGTAATAGTAATATAAGAATTCAGTGTAATTAATTTCACAGCTGCACTGCCTTTTCAAGTCATGTACCCAGGATACTGCTGTTGACCTTGCAGAGAAACTAAGCTTGAATCACTGTAATTGCTAGAAATTACAATAGGAATTGGATAGCATCACTAGCAATATCATTAGATTTTTCTATGAATAAAAGGTGCTAGAACTTCCTTCACTCTGGTTCACAGACGTTTAAGAAATCCCAGCTCCTTATTGCCTCAACATTAGAGTTACTTTACAGAGTTATTTTACATTTTTCCCTTAATGCAGATTTATTCTGTCCAATTATAAAATGGAAGAATTGAGGCAAATTGTGGTTCCTAGAACATGGAGAACTTTGATAATGGCAATTTGAACTTAGTTCTTGATCATTTCAGTATATTGTCCCTGAAAACATCACTGCTGTTGTTAATGCAGCAAGAAAGAGGGGGGAGAAATCTGTGAATTTTACCTCTTTCTAAAAATAATACATGTATTGAGAAATGGTGAGACTTTGTGCACAGCATAGAACTGAGGAATGTTGGTTCAATGAAACTTTCTACTGGAAAGAGCTGTAATTCTCTGTAACTCAAATTCTTGAAAAGTTCCTGGAATTCTCACTTTTTGTAGGAGTGACCAGCCTCGTATAACCAAAGATGTGGTTTGTTTTCATGCTGAAGACTTCACTGATGTTGTGCAGAGACTTCAGCTGGACCTACATGAACCGCCAGTGTCACAGGTATTGGATGTTCTCTTGTGTCAGCTCATTCTTAGTGTTTTGGAAGTAGTTTCTGACAGATCTCAGATTCTGTCTTTAGCCAGCCCTTTTGTATCCCCAGTGGCCCTCAGTTCTCAGCTCTTGTGCAGTTTCCTCATGTTTGAGGATAGAATAGTTCAACAGGACAGGACTTTTTTCTTGTCCTTTCCCCCAAGCCTGGCTTTCTGCTGTGAGTCACAGTATATGCTGTAGAAACAATCTGTTGATTAAGAAGTCGTGTGTGCCTGTTCCTGCTTCTTCTAACATCTGATGTCTTAGAAGGTGGAGGCATCTAAACTCAGTCCTGTGAGCCCAAGCAGTGCAGCCCATGTCACACTTACTGTTTTCAGCTATAACTGGAGAATTGTCTTTGTTCTCCTCTCCCAAGATGTGCACGTGAGATAAATTGTGTTTTTAAATGCCCCATTCTCATTTTGCCCATGAAACAGAAACATTCAGATTTAGACATGAACTAACTTGAAAACAGGAGGATACTTGGATTGTTCAAAGAGTCTACCACTAACTCTCCCATCTCTCCTTCTCTCAGTGTGTTCAATGGGTGGACGAAGCCAAACTAAACCAAATGAGACGGGAAGGCATTCGCTATGCTAGAATTCAGTTGTGTGACAATGACATCTACTTCATCCCTAGAAATGTCATTCATCAGTTCAAAACAGTGTCAGCAGTCTGCAGCTTAGCCTGGCACATCAGACTTAAACAGTATCACCCCGTGGGGGAGAACTCTCCAAATGCAGAAAGCAATTCAAGCCTCAGCAGTAATGTTCCTGGAAAGACAGAGGCAGAAGGTGAACCCCAAGGTGTGAGAGTAAAAATAGAGTCTGAAGAACCAGGTATAGAAATTCAGCTTACCCCAGGGGTGCTCTCCTCCTCTGTTACTTCAATACCAGGACTTGTGCAACCAGATCAGGTGGCCCAGCCCCTTCCAGGTTTTAAAATAGAGTCTGATCAGCAACACAATCTACAGGATCATGCAGACTCTTCTGTGTGATATGTATATAATGAAAATTTTTTAACAACTTTTTAAAATTTTGATGTGAAGTTATAGTTTTATAACTGGCTTATGTTTTATTGGAGAAATCTTGCCTATAATTCTATAAAGAAAGGTGACATTCCAAAATGTCAAGCATATCTTTTTTACACAGATTATGCAAAATTCAAGTTGTATTTTAACCCCTTAGTACAACCTGTAACAGTGGTCTACCACTTCTTTCTGTTTAAGTAAAGAGATGTTGGATATCTTCTCAAAGTCAGATTGAAATTCCTCGAGGAACCTGAAATGATTGAACTCCATTGGTCAGTGTTATTTCCCTACTTTCGCTCTATCTCTAATCTTCACCAGAAAGTGATGCTTTTGTAGAAGACTTGCAAAGTGACTTCCCCCTCATTTTAATTGCTTAAAAAAAAAAAAAAAAAAAAAAAGAGAGAGAGAGAAAGCACAGCACTTTTCATGATTTGTGGAATTTTTTGGTATGTCCTTGACATGTTGGTTTATATACAAGCTATAAAAATTGATGTTTCTTACAGTTCCTACAAGGATGATCTGTAAAATGAACTGAAGCAAATGTCTGATCCTGTTGAAATGCAATGACTTACTGACTTAACACTTCTCATAGCACTGCTTATGTTGTTTGGTGTGAGGGGTTTTGCTTCCAAGATACATCTTCCCTGAACATGATAATTACTAGTGTCAAAATTAGAGAACCTATTGGTAGTCTTGTGGAGGAAACTGCTATCTTTGAGCACTTTAAGGCTTTGAAATACTTAACCAACTTGGCAGCTTGTTTTGATCGGGTCGTAATGTGTCCAATGGATCCACACTTTTCCTTGTACTGATGCACTTAAATATAATAAGCATTGAGTTGATACCTGACTTCCTAGAATAAGGACAGCCTTACTGTGTAAGTTCTGTATTAGTATTTCACAATAAAAAGTATTATGGTGTTGGACTGCTTTTTCCATGTGTAGCTCCTGGGCACCCAGTTACTGTGGAAAAATCAGTGTCACATGCTCAATGTGTAGAGTGTCAGCTATCAACAGTTTTTAAACAGTCTTTCAATATTTCTGGATGTTAACGTGTAATCTGTATTTGACTTTCACTCACTCCATTTATTACTGCCCTTTCCAGTCATCAAAAGGAAAAGTCCTGTCCCTTCTCCCATCTCCCCACCGCCGCCCCCCCCTCCACATACATCTAGAGTACAAGTTGGGTTTTGGTGCAACTTAAGCTGTGTCCAGATAACTTTATTTGTTCTAATCCTCACTGGGGTAGGAAAGATTTGAAACACTATGTTAGACTAGACAAAAGCAAAGATGCTGTGTTAGTTCTGGATGCATTTTTTAATATCAATTATTACTCTTCTCTTTATAAGGGTCTCTAAAATATGTTACTCTGTTATAAATCTTACTTTGTGCAATATTGTTTGTGTAGGCTTTTATATACATATTAGCACCTCAGTGTAGAGGTCACTATTTTAAACTGATAGAGAAATAATCCTCAGAAGATACTGCAGTGATTAGTTAGAACCTGTATTACTCCTTATGTGTATGTATGTATTGTCTTCAGTACAAAAATGAGGACTAGGAAATATTTCAATTTAAAACTAATTTACAGATTGAAGTGGTAGTGACTCGTTTAGTAATCTGTGTAAATAAGGTGTTAGAATGGAAAGCTTTTATGATGAGAAGTAATGTGATTCATGCAGGGGTGTAATTTAATCTTAGCAGAAATTCTAGATGACTCAGCACGGTTCCAAAACGAGTCGTCACTTCTCTGGTGGGTTTTTTCCACTTTTTATGTTGAGAGGAATTTCATAGCTTTAAGGGTTGTACAAAGGAGAATTCCTCACAGGCAATAGTGGTTTCCATTCATCTTTCACGTTCAAAGATCCTATTTCCCAGGGGTGTTCTTCCCTTTTGACCAAGTCTGCGAGTCTTCCAAGTGCCCGTTCCACTCTCCCTGTGCTGCTCCTCAGCCCTGGCAGTGCAGGCACGTCTGAGGTGGCCCTTCCCTGGCAGCCAACGCTGATCACTCAGGAACTGGCAAACCTGCAGAGACCACAGTGAGTCTGCAAGCTTAACTTTAAAGGCAGAATAAACAGATTGAGTCCCCACTGACCCACTTGTCTGTCTTATTGGGAAAATTGAAAGAGTGTGAAGAGGGAATCCATTTGGAAGCCCTCTATAAATTCTAGTAGCAAACTTTTCATAGGAATGAGTAGAAAGACCAGAGCGGCTCATTACTTTCCAAACTGTAGCTTTAGTGAAGTCTGTGACAACAGCCTGAAATACCTGGAAAATGCTCTGACTTCCTCCTGGATGGAGGGACATGACTGACCGCATCCTCCTCTCTCTGCTCTGCTCAGTTCCTAGCCTAAACCTTAATGTCAGATTGAAATACACATCCAGAGAGGTATCTTTGAATGCCTTGAATGTGGTGCAGTTGGTGGTGCAGTTCTAGCATGTCTGGAGGGCTGAGGGGAGAGAGGGAGCTGTTTGAGAATCTCTTGCTAATTCCATGATCAGGTTTGTTGTGTTTTAATCAGACTGACGGGCTTTCAAACTCCCCCTCCACTCTGGATGTAAAGTACAGGAGGGGTTGCTTGTGAAGCTGGTCGTTGTCCAGCCATGTCTTCAGTTGCACTTCAAACAGCAGAGCAAAATCAGAACAGGGCCTTGATGGGACAGATGCAAATGTTTTCCAGAACAGGACCTGCTGAACACTGATGTTAGTGAGCTAGAGCTGTTCAGGGATGAAGTAATGAGTTCAAACCACTTACTGTTTGAGTGAAACCAATCGCTGGAGTAGGAGAAAGTAAATATTTCTGAATATCATGTTAAATAGCTGCTACTTGAATTTCTCTAGGATTTCATGAAGCAGCCTCCTTAATGAGATAATTTAGGGTTGTTCTAAGACAGGCTGAGGAATCTGAGGCTGTTCAGCCTGGAGAAGGGAAAGGAGCATAGGGCCCTCACAGTACTTTCCAGGATCTGCAGGGACATCCAGGGGAGACAAAGAGGGGACAGGTCATCAGGAACTGGAGTGACAGAACAAGTGGGAAAGGGTACAAATTGAAAGAGAGAAAATTAGGTATTAGGAAAAAATTTCACCGTGAGGGTGAGGCCCTGGCACAGGTTGCTCAGGAAGATTGTGGATGTCTCAGCCCTGGTAGTGTCCCAGGCCAGTTTGGTGCCACCTGGTCTACAGGAAGGTGGAAGAAGGTGGTATTTAAGGTGTATTCCAACCCCTTTAACAGTCTGTGAGTCTCAGTGGAGGCCACATAGATACAGAACAGTTCCTAATCATAACTGTGGATGTGCTGGTGTGCTACTGTAAATCCTTGTGTGTTTTTCTCTTTTTTTTTTTTTTTTTTGTGTGTGTGTGTTTTTGTGTGTGCCTTTTTTGTTGTTGGTTGTTTGTTTTTTTTCCCATTTTTGAGGCTCTGCTCTGGGATATGTGTCAGGTGATGGGTAGGAAATGCTCCTGCTTTATGCTGGAGCCAACTGTCCCTCGCTATGTGCTCTGTCCATAGAGGGTCCAGCTTTGAGAGACAGAACTGAGCCTTAGGCTCTACCTTAAGTATAGTACTGAGGACTAAAACATTATAGGGTTGAAGGCTGAGAAATGGACTTGCAAATGCAATTTAAAGCTGAAATACCCTTTGGCTTCGGTTTCCTCTCTCCTCTCGAGGAGCTACAAGTCACGTTGTGCAGACACCTCCAGGAAGGTGGGGCACCCACGGAGTGTCCCCGGGCCTTTGTAACAACCCTTCTCACAGGTGTAGGTCCACACAAAGGTCTCTGCTGTGCTCTGCCAGATTACACTTCAGTCCCCCTGGATGAGGCAAAGCTCCAGAGCTTTCCCCGAGCCCTCCATTGAGTCTGAACCAGCTAAGTGCTAAACAGCTGTAGTTCTCGGGAGTGCTGGCTAAGGGGGTGGGAAGGAAGGAGAAGGACGGATTGCTCTGCCCCAGGGACTGTTCTGGATCTTCTCGTGCTGCCCGGGGTGTGTGATCTGGGGGTCTGAGCAGTGTCTGGGCCTGACCAGGGTGGTCCTGTGCAGTGCAGTGTCCGGGTCTCTGAGCAGTGTCCGGGACCCCCCCAAGCACTCCCCTCGACACACTCACTCCCCTCCCGCTTCCCTCTGTGCAACAAGTCAAGATCCCGACTCCTGTATCGCTATTTCGTGACTTCACTCGATTTGATCGGCAGCTACGCTCCCTTTCCCTCTGTGGTTTTAATTTATCTGAGGTCTCTGGCTCCACAGGACGCGTACAATTGCCTGGACGACTGTTTGCTTTGTGCGGCCTTAGTTGTATTTATTGCCCTTGGGGTGGGGGCGAACCTCCCGCGCCAGCGGTCGCTGACTGTACACCAGTGTCAAAATGTTAAGCTAATCCTTTGTTAAATAGTCCAGCGGAATGCATAGAATTTTTTTTCCTGTAAAGTATTTTTTTAATAAACAAAAAGTCTTGATTTATTTATTTTTTTTTTTTTAATCCGAGTGGGGCGGGGGAGGCGGCGCTTGGCGCTCGGCTGGCGCTGCCTGCGGGAGAGGAGGCAGGCGGAGCCAGTCGAGTGCCGGGTGGTTTCCAGGGCAACGGGGCCTGTACCGGGCCGGGGTCGGGACAGAGTCGGGACCCGGATTGGGTTGGGACGGGGCGAGAGTCGGTCCCGCCGCCATCCATGGCCTGTCGTGATGCCATTTCATGGTACCAGAAGAAGGTGAGTGCGGCGCGGCGCGGGCGGGCGCGGACCTGGCCCGTGCCCTCAGCCTCCTCTCCCCGCAGATCGGGGCCTACGACCAGCAGATATGGGAGAAGGCTGTGGAGCAGACCCAGATGAAGGTACCGGCGGCGGACAGAGGGGAGTGGTTTTGCGGGGTGGGAGGGCTCCTTGCCGCTCAGCAGGCCGTGTGTCCGCAGGGCTTCAAGAACAAGCCGAAGAAGAAGGGGCACATCCAGCCCGACCTCATCGACGTGGATCTGATCAGCGGTGAGCGGCGCTGAGACCGGGAGCGCCGCTCTGGGGCTGCGGTGACACCGGACGAACAGTGGAGCTGTGCCAGGGCAGGATTGGGATGGATCTCAGGGAAAGGTTCTTCCCCCAGAGGGTGGTGGGCACGGCCCCAAGGCTGCCAGAGTTCCAGAAGCGTTTGGACAACGCTCAGGGACAGGGTGGGATTGTTGGGGTGTCTCTGCAGGGTCAGGGGTTGGACTCGATGATCCTTGTGGGTCACTTCCAGCTGACGACATTCCATGGTTCTGTAAGTGCATCACAGCTTTGTGCAGGGTGGGGAAATGCAACCTGCCTGTGCTCCAAAGGATGCCCCTGAGCCCTGGGGCTAAAGCAGGGCTGGCAACCCGAGAGCAGGGACAGGAGGGACTCGTGGTGGTGGGCAGGGAAGGGCGTGGGCCAGTGCTCTGAGCTCAGACCAGAGGTTACTTGAGCTGTGCCTGCTGGTGCTCTGGAGCTTCGGGCAGGTGCCTGAAACAGGGCTTCCCAAAGGGGGACTCCTCAGTGAGGGAACTCTTGTGTTTCACGAGTAATGGTAGTTTGTTTTCCCTCTAATTCCAAGGCTCTACCTTTGCCAAAGCCAAGCCTGAAATTCCCTGGACATCGCTCACACGGAAGGGGATTGTGAGAGTTGTGTTTTTTCCTTTGTTCAGCCAGTGGTGGATACAGGTTACTTCCCAGAGGATTTTCATGTGGCTCCTGGTGCTCTACGTTATGCAAGGTGAGAGGTGGGAGCACACTGTGCCATAGTCCTTTTGCTGCAAGGAATGTGATGGCAGAAAACACATGGATGTGGCGCTTGGGAATGTGGGATGAGGTGGGCTCGATGGTCTACAGGGGCTTTTCCAACCTCAGTGATTCTGTAGTTCATAAGTTCAAGCACAAGAATCTTGTCTGGAACCAACTTAATGCACATTTAGAGATGTGTGGCATCAGCATTTGCAGAAATGAAATACATAAGATACAAGGAGTGAGTCACACTGATGTTTCCTCCTCCCCAGTGGTGGCAGTGGTGCTGTACTTCATGGTGCCTGCTGTGAGTGCCAGTGAGGTCATGGGACCCATGTGCCTCATGCTGCTGCTGGGGACAGTTCACTGCCAGATCGTGTCCACCCAGGTGAACAGACCTGCAGGGAGCAACGGGCTGAGCCGGCGCCGCAGGTCAGCGGGCCCTGCCCCAGGGGCTAGGGGTTGGCCTGAGCTTTGCCTCCTTTTTTTGCTGCAGCAAGGCTTTTGTGCACATTTTCTCTGGTGTATCTTTCTTCCCCTCTGCCATTCCCCCTTTCCTTTTGCCCCTTTCCTTTTCCCCTCTCCCTTCCCCTGATGTCCTGGGGGTATAGGCAGAGCTTTTGTTTTGTTTGGATACCAGCATTCTGTCTGCACAACTCAGGAAAAATACTGCCTAAAAAGCTGTTCAAATCTCACCGAGATCTTTTAAGAAAGACCTGAAAGTCGTGTGTTGTACTAACTGAATTGTCCTTTTCCTAAAAATCAGGAAATTGCGCAAATCTGTGGGCGTGGATGGGAACAGTTGGTCTTCTGACAAAAGCAGCAAGGAGGAGCAGTCTGGCTCTGCATCAGTCCTTACCAATTTATCCAGCCTGCTTTTCCAGAGGAGGTATGTGATCTCTGCTGGGTTTGGGCTCTCTGTGGGAATGATCTGATACCTGGAAACACAATGTGTGCTGTCCCTGACATCCCCACAGACTGCCAGTTGGCTTATTTAGAATTGGAGCTTTCTTGGTATTGTAGGAGGCTAATTCCTCAGGAATATTTAGAATATCCTTATTAGATCATATAAAATTAGATCAAGTAAAATCAAACTTTAGATGAGTTGCATAACGTGGTGGAGCTTATTTTATTTATCAGATAAGTGACTCTTTTTGAGAGTGTGCTCAAATTATATTGCTGTTTTACCTCCTTTCCAGAAGCAATTATGCCTTCTGGTTTAAGCTGCTTGGACAGTTGTCTCACTATACCAACTTCCTTTTCTGAAAATAACTGGAGGAAAAGGAGGAGAGATTGTATGGGATAATATTTCATTGTTTTCTCCTCTTTTCTAAGTCAGTTTCTTGGTGCATTTTCAGCTGACAGGTCCTTTCTCTTCATGAGGACCTTTTGTTTTCTCAATTGCCTTCCCCTTGGTTTAGAAGTTACTCTTAGAAGGTACCATTAGAGTGAGGGTGAAGCAGATATAAATCTGTTCAACAGACTCAGCACACAAAGCCAGTCAGCCAAAGACAATGATTTATCCCTTGGGTATCTTTTTTGATGCTGCATCTGTGTGGCCAGTGAAAGACTAGGATGTTTTACCCCAAAGAGTTTTTCTCTGATATCAAAGTGTTTAATTGTATTTTCTCTCATAGGAACAGAAGACTAAAGTTGGTAGCTGAGAAAGGGACCGAGACAGAGAGTGGTGTGAGTGCTGTGAGTGATGGCATTAAACCCAGGCAGGCCAGATCTGAGCACAGGCTGCTGCACTCCAAAGAGAAAAGTAAACTTTCTGATGGGGAGAAAAGCCAGCAGGTACTGCCAGGGGAGATCCCTTGGAGATCAGTTTCAGTGTGTTCTCTGTGTGCCCAGAAGTGTTTTGGTACTTCACTGTATGGTTTGATCTAATATAAGGTGCTCCCTGGTTCTGCTGATCTTTGCCTGCATTTAGGGAACTTAAAACCTCTTTCTGCCCCGCACTGAACAGCTGGTATGGTGCTGGTGCTTTGCTGTCAGCATCTTTTTTATAGAGTAGAATCCTGGACTGGTTTGGGGTGGAAAGGACCTTAAAGCTCATCTCATTCCACACCCTGCCCTGGGCAGGAACACCTTCCACTATCCCAAGTACAGTCACACAGACAGTCCTGGAAGTGTCTGTTTTACCAAGGTGCACATTTAATCATGGAGATTTCTGATCCCAAGATGTTCGGTTAAGGGACAGTGCCAATAATGATTAAAAATAAACAAATGGGCAATTTTCAAAAGCAGTTCTGCAAAATAATTGGCCTTGCAAGCAGTTTGTCACAATATCCTTGCAGAGGGGAGGCAGGAAAGACTGAAACAGCCCATGGGGAGAGAGAAAGAGCTAAAGCATTGTGACCTCTGTTGAAACACAGAGACTGGGGAAGCCACTTTTGAGGCTCCTCTGCTCAGTGACGTGTTAACTCCCACAGAAGGAAGTTGGAATAGAGTCTGTGGAATTCTGTCATACAGTGCCATCCCAACTGCTCTCTGTGAATGAAGCATTTGGAGAGGGGCAGAACTCTGTGCAGGGGACACAGCCCAGACTTTCAGGTCTCTGAAGCCATCAGCTCATTGATACCAGCAGTCTTAAGCCCAGGAGAACAGATGTAAGACAACGAAGAGCTGCTGCTGCCTTCTCCTGCTCCTGCCCTTGCCCCAGATCCATCTCCACCCACCCAAAACTCCCTCTCATTATATCTGGGACAAGACAGGGATGGGGGAAACCCGTAAAAATCTCTGAAGTTTCTGTGATGCCAAGTGTGTGTCATGTGGGCATCACCTGCCTTTGCAGGAGGTGAGGGCTGGCTGTGTGTACCAGGGGAGCAAAACTGAGGCTTTCAGCCTTCGATGTGACTTGGGCTGGTCCTTTGTGGTGCCTCAGCCTAAGCTTTGGCTGTGCCCTTCCAGGATGATGGCACCAACAGGGGTGGCATTTCGGACGAGCTGTCGAGCGAGGAGGACACTGGAGCCGTGGCACAAAGGATCCTGTTACGCCAGAGCATGGAAGGGGCCTCCAGTGACAACAGCTATGAGGAGAAAAAGAGGCCTGTGGTGTCTCTGAACCAGACTGTCTCACAGGTACCCAGGTGGAGTTGGGGCCATTGCCCATGTTTGTTGTTTTTACTATGGACAATGAGCTGTTTTTTCTTTGATTTTGGCAGGTCAAGCAAGCCCTGAAAGGTACCAGAGACTCTGATAGTGTGGTGGAATCTGAACTGGAATCCACATTGTACATTCAGGTATGGTCATGAAGTCAAGAGAGGGAGCTTTCCTGGGCCTGGCCAGTGCAGGGACATCCTCCCTGCCATACAATAATGGCATGAATTGGGTTGAAAGGAACCTTAAAGCTCATCTCCTTCCAACCCCCTCCATCAGAACAGACTGTTGTTACATGATTGTTCTTCAGAGTTCTCAGGTACAAGGTGTAGCCTCCCTCCCTCCCTGTTCACTGGCAGTTTTGTAAACGATGTTCAGAACTGTGCTGCTTTGTTTAACAAATCCCAGCCAACCAGATAAATAATTCTGTTGGCAGCATAGGACAGTCTGAGCAGCCTCTAATTGCTCCTGTGGAATTGCTGCAACTGCTTTTGTGGTTTGGAGGCAGTGCTGTGCAGCAGCTTTTAAAGCTAATAAATTATGATTTTCAAATCACAGAATATTCCGAATTGGAAGGGACCCACAAGAATCATTGAGTCCAACTCGTGTAATGCAGAAATAAGTCTATTTTGTGATGTATACCCAGTCAGTTCATTATTTTGCCTCTGCCACTTGCCCCACCTGCAAATGAAATAGAAATAAAATACATGAATATTAAATTATAAATATGAAAATCTTTACTATAAAAAAGACATGAACTCTCATATTATGCAAAAGGCAGGAAAGTTTTGCTTTTGAAGGAATAAGTCAATTTTTATTTTGCAAAGTTGGAAGAATAGAAATGGGGAACTAATGGGAATTCCAGTGTAGAAATTCTTCCCAAAATCATCCATGAATAATATTGTCTTAAGCCCTCTGCATCACGTGGGTGCAACTGGGAATCCTCACCCCTCCCCGGGGGTGAAGCCACCCCATCGCCTGCTGGGAGGGAGGGGGGGATGTTTTTTCCAAACTGGGCGTGGGGCTATGTCGAGGAAAGGTTGCTGTTGTTCTAAGGAATCGAGGCCGTGTCTCGGGGCGGGGTCGCGGAGCTGCAGCGTGATCCGGCGCGACTCGGAGAGCACCCGGCAGGACTCGGAGACAGAGGACATGCTGTGGGACGACCTCCTGCATGGCCCCGAGTGCCGCTCCTCCGGCACCAGCGACAGCGACGATGCAGCTGCCAGGGACCCCCACAGGGACCCCAAAGAAGATGTTTTCCAGCAGGTTGGTTGATTCGGATCCAGGAGCTTTCTCACCCACACCACCTCCTTGGCACGTAGGAATGCTGGTGGTGTGAGTGACCCCAACCGGGGAGACCATGTGGAAGTCTGGAATTAACTAAACAGTATCAATGATCAAGTTCCTTCTCCCCACCTGTGTTATTTGCACCACTGCTCATCCCATTCACTCAAATTTGGAATCCTCCCTCAATCTAAGTGTATTCTAGGAAGGAGCATTACTTCATAGCAGGACAGAAGGAGATCACCCACCTTCTGCATTCCTCTTTTATAGAACCATTTGTTCTGGCTTCAGAACACCAGCCCAGCATCTGCCAAAGTGAGTGCTCTGATCTGGGAAGGGAATGACTGCAAGAAGGTGGACATGTCTGTGCTGGAGATCAGTGGGATTATCATGAGCAGGGTAAGGGGCCGTGTGGCACTGCAACCTCTCCCACTTAAGAACTCAACCACCAAAGCCCCTGGGAACAGTTACACGTGCAAATATCAGGTGCAGTATGAAACTGGGCCCTCCCCAGCTGCAAGTTGTCCCAATGTTCTTAAAATTTGCCTAGTTTTGGTCATCTGTTGAAGACTGACCAGCTAATTACTGGGTTTTCTCTGCATTGTGCTGAGTATGGGGGGGTTGATTTTTTTATTGGCTGATTGTTGTTGATTTTGGACTAGAATGGGTGGGATTATTTTAGGCTTTGCCCTGTGAGGAGGAGGGGAACTGCCTGCTCGGGTGACTTGATGCTGCCACTACAGCAGGCCCTTTCCTTGATGCAAACACCAGGTAATCATCCTATTTTTGTTTCTGCTTGCCAGGTTAATGCCTACCAGCAAGGAGTGGGATATCAGATGCTGGGAAACATCATCACCATGGGATTAGCCTTCCTGCCCTTCCTCTACAGACTCTTTCGCATGGATAACCTGGAGCAGTTCTGCTCCGTTTCTCTCAAGGAGCTCTTGTACATCTTCTGTGGAGCCCCTGCCAGCACCCCTGTCCTCATCCTGTCTGCCATCAACTTCCTGGAAAGGCTGTGCTTAACTTGGATGTTTTTCTTCATGATGTGTGTCGCTGAGAGAACATACAAACAGGTGGGTTTGAAGGTCCTGGTGCCGTCCCTGAGTCTGGGGCAGGTGTTGCACCAAAACCAGACTGCCCCTGCAAGCACCAGCAGCTCTCTGCCAGCTGAAGAGTCAAAGCTGGCGAGATGCCCCAGGTCAGGGAGGGAAGTCTGGGATCAGTCACGGATTACACCTGTCAATACCCTTCCTGTCCACAAGGTCTTACCCTGTCCCTTCTGTTGGCCAGAGAAGATGTGGCTGCCCCACTCTTGGGAGTGTCCAAGGCCAGGTTGAACAGAGCTTGGAGCAACCTGGGCTGGTGGAAGGTGTCTGTGCCCATGGCAGGGGGTGGAGATGAGCTTTAAGGCCCCTTCCAACCCCAACCATTCTGGAATTCTGTGAAAACAGGTGCTGCCATTTCCCAGAGAGGTCGTGCACCCAGGTCTGGTGTTGGGCTTCCTCAGTGGCCCTTTCTGCCAGCTGCCTCCAACAATCCCAGGCACTCTGTTTTGTTTTAGACTAGTTGATGTTTTTGTGTGTATGTTTTGTTTTTAACTTGCAGAGGTTTTTGTTTGCCAAGCTTTTTAGTCACATCACCTCTGCTCGGAAAGCCAGGAAATACGAAATCCCTCACTTCCGGCTCAAGAAGGTGGAGAACATCAAGATCTGGTTATCCCTTCGCTCCTATCTGAAGGTGAGTTCT
The DNA here is from genome assembly GCA_013399695.1 of Formicarius rufipectus. NCBI lineage: Eukaryota > Metazoa > Chordata > Aves > Passeriformes > Formicariidae > Formicarius > Formicarius rufipectus. The sequence continues at coordinate 142,300 of VXAU01002078.1, forward strand.
GATCTAGGATTTGGTATTACAGAGGCTGTAACAGTTCCAGCTGTATGTGGTGAGTTTTGGCTTCACAGCCTCATTCCTGCCCTTGTGTCCTTGTTTCCACAGAGACGAGGCCCCCAGAGGTCTGTGGATGTTGTCGTGTCATCAGTCTTTTTACTGGCTCTTTCAATTGCTTTTATATGCTGTGCCCAGGTGAGATTTTTTAACCTTTTTGATTTTTAAAATAAGGGAAAATGCCTACAAGTGCTGGAGGCTTTTATGTCAGTGCTTGAACTGCAGCTGTTTGACCTCAAAGTAATGCAGAGAGTGTTGCATTTTTTAAAAGCTTTGTAATATTTAGTTGGAAATAGAGATTCATCCTCTGTTTGCACAGAAAGTCTGGGGTTTTATTATCAGTAGGAAAATTTCAGGACTTGGGCACAAAGGAGAGGAGAGTCTGCCCAAGGACCTCCAGTGTTCACAGGGCATTTTATTCCTGATGGCTGATTGTAACATCCTCTGTAACAAGTGTGTGGAAAAGCAGTAGTTCCACCTTCTGACCTTCACTAAACCTGTTGCTGGAGCTGTTCTCTTGGTCAATGCTGTGTTCAGGCAGGTTCCTGACCCCCTGAGGGTGCAGCTGTTGTTCCAGTGAGGGTGATGGTTTGTAGATAATTTCACTGCTGGGACTGCTTTTCTAAGCCACAGGTTTCCAGAGGAAGGAACAACAATCTCAGTCCTGTGTTAGTCCCAGTGACTCCATCCTGGGAAAGGCAGGAGCAGCTTATCCTGGCTGGTGTGGGGGGTCTGAGACTGCCACTGGGACAAGGAAGGGCTCTTCATTCCCTGTTATTTGGACAGAGGGAGGGAAGAGGAAGAACAAATGTCCCTTCCTGAGCAGCCAGAAAAAAAATACAGTTCCAAGCCAAAGTCAGGTTAGAAACAAGACCTTTTACTGTGACCTCATTACATGAATGATTTTCACTTTGTGGAGGAACTGTGAGTGCTGGAGAGCAAAGAGGGAGCAAGGACAGTGCTTGTGCACTTCTCCCAAGAATAGACACCTTGTTATTGACATTGGTGCTTTTTTTCCACCCCCTCCTACAGGTTCTTAAGGGCCACAAAACCTTCCTGAGTGCAGCTTACAACTGGGAATTCCTGATGTGGGAGGCAGCACTGCTTCTCTTCTTACTACGTCTGGCTTCTTTGGGCTCTGAAACCAACAAGAAATACAGTAACATTTCCATCCTGCTCACTGAGCAGGTAACTCCATTGAGCTTGTTCTCCCTTTGGCTTTGTTTGGATATAATTACTGTATTTCAGACCAGCTTAAATACTGGCATCAGACTTTGAAATTTAGAAATCAACCCTTGTGCTGGCCAGAGGGCAACAAAGCCCTGCACAGCAAGGGAAGGATGAGCTGGTGATGTTGGGACAGACTCAAGATTTTAAGGTTCTGGATGTTTTTTGTCTCTGGGTTAAGATGTGTTGGCCAAAACAATTGGAAAAAGAATGATGTTATCAGTGCTAAATTCACTTTTTCAGAAGTGACAGCAGGCTGCAAAAATGGCTCTGGTTTCCCTTAGTAATGAATCATTTGGGGGCTGGGTCTGGGATATCAACACCTGCTCTGTGGTGTCTGTCACAGATAAACTTGTACCTGAAGATGGAGAAGAAGCCAAACAAGAAGGAGCAGCTGTCTCTGGTAAACAATGTTCTGAAACTGTCCACAAAGCTGCTGAAGGTAAGATACTCTGCCTGGATGGCTCAGTGTTACGGAAGTGGTGCCTCATGTGGTTCTTGATTAGGTGAAAGTTAGTTCTCACAAAGGGAGTTCTTCTGTGTTCCTACAGCTGAGACAGAGCAATGCAAGACCAGTGTGGTTAATCAGTGCTGTGAACAGACTGTGGATTCAGCAGGAAACATCTCTAAAAGAGAGATTTAAGGAAGGACAGGGGCTGTGCAGGGCAGCACAGCCTGCCAGAGCACCAGCATTAAACCAAAAGTCAGAGGATGAATTGCTGTGCTCTTGGTGAATGCTGATGGACTCTTCCTTGTCCTGCTGCAGGAACTGGATAGTCCATTCAGGCTCTATGGACTAACCATGAACCCACTCATCTACAACATCACACGGGTTGTCATCCTCTCTGCTGTCTCAGGAGTCATCAGTGACCTTCTAGGGTTCAACATCAGGGTAAGTGTCACTACAAACCAGCAGGGACAGCTGTGGGGGCACCCCAACCTTTGCACTGGCCATTCAGGAACCAGAATAGGCTCGGTGAGTCTCCACCTCCCTGAGCCAGTTCTGGGGGAAAGGGCAGGGGTGACTTCAGTTTCAGTTCTGTTCAGGTCAAGCTGTTAGAATCCAGGCTTCCTTCCCTTTATCCCAGCCTCCTGTGGCTCAGCTTGAAACTGGAACTCACTGAGCAGAGCAGGATGGGGAAGTGACACCCAGGTTACCTGTAGATGAACATTCAGACCTAAGGCTGTTACCTCCAAACTCACTCTCTGTCTCTTTGCAGTTATGGAAGATTAAACCATGAACTAACAGAACATCATCCCTGGGCATCTCCACCAGAGAGAAGAGAACCAGAAGTGTGGGCAGAAAGCTGATGGAAATATACAGATTCTCAGTGAATGCATCAGAAGTTTTGTTTCTGCTTTACTGTTCCACACCATCTAGAATCAACTTGTCTCATCAGTGATGTCATCCCATGGCAGGCACAAAAGAACTGGATTAATGGGGCCCAATCCTGGCACTGAAACAAGCAGGAACTGGTGTGGGACATCAAACCCTGCCGCCCTAGAAGAGCTGCAGGTGGAGGGACATCAGTGGCTGTGACTGGTGCGGTATTTCTGCAAGACCTGAATCCTGGGATGTGACAAGGAGGGAGTCAGCCCTGCCACCCCAGTCATCCTTTCTGCAGCTACCCTGGAATATTTCAGTTTGATAATCCTTAGCTGCACTTGTCTGGCTGAGTTTCATTCCTTAAAAGCTACATATGCTTGAGGCTTTGCCTCTGTCCTGAACCACAGCAGAGTATGAGTTCCACCTCCCTGCTGCCAGTCCAGCAATACCAGAGTCCTGCTCTTGGCTTAGGCTGCAAAGAGATGATGAGTATTTTTTGAAAGTATAATTACAGGAGAAGAACCTCTCCACACCTACTCCAGGGCAAGTGCTTGTGAGCCAAACATCTGATCATGTCTGTTCCCTGGAACACTCAGCTCCAGCCTGTCCTGCCTGAGAGCAGCTGTGGCAAAGACTCCCTCAGGTTAATGTTGAGAAAGGGCAGAGGAGGGTCAGGGAACATCATAAAGCTTCTGCTGCGTTTCCCTTCACTGGCTCTACTGGCTTCTATTAGTAATGTAAAGAGCAAAAACTGAGGAATTTCAGAGCTTCATTCTTTTACAGGAGGGTGAGGTGGCAGAAGAATTTTTGGTAGTAAACTGTTTACAGCTATTTTCTGTACAAGGAAAAGTTGTGAGATGTAAGAGGAGATGACAGTTTTATATAGCAAAATGTACAAATAAACCTACAGAACAAGTACTTCATCAGTAGCAACTGTTTCTACAGGACTTGATTTTTATACCACCTTTGTCAAACATTTGCTATTTGAACAGGAGGTCAAACTTGAATAATAAATTGCATTTGTTTTCCAGAAGAGCAGCATGTTTGTGGGTAAAACCTGGGTCACAGCCCTGAAGCCAACCAAGAACCTGGTTTATACAGTGCAGAACCAACAGGCCATGAACTGGAGTTTGTTTTTAATATCTATATAAAAAATAATGAGCGATTTACAGGTCTGTCTCTAGTCAGAACCTCAGAAGTCTGTATAAAGGTGCTGTACAATATATAAACATTTACACCCAGTACATCCATACATTGCGTAGCATTCCAAGGCCACATGGCTAAGTCTGATACAGGAAGTACAGATCTATGGAAGGAGAAATCACACAGAGGTAAGACATTATCAGGTCACATTAACAGAGGAAAAAAATGGGGGTTGATGGCAGGGGAGTCATCTCAGTGGTGCTAATTCATCTGGAATCTCACTGTACTCAGTGGTCAGGGTGAGTGCACACAGCTCCACATAAACCAACCTCTGGGGAAGGACACAGGGGAAATACCTACACAGGCTACTTCAGAGTATTAAATTTTTCACAGTCACACTCCACCCAGGGAGTATTTGTGTGTTACGCTACACAGCAAACCTCACTGGATCACTTGGGGTTGAGCAGCAGAGCCCAGTTCAGAGCTGCTGGAAAGCCTTTTGCATTCCTGAAGTCATTGTTTCAAAGCTGGCTGAGCAATCAGATGTACCTGTGAAGAACTGCACTCAGAACTGCCTCACTGTGCTTTGCTAGCCTTTAAACACATGGAGTGTTTCAGAGCCAAAATGAGAGATTTGCTTGTTCACTTGCAAAAAGCAAATCCTGCAAGTTTGAATTTTGACTAAGTAAAGCTCCATCCTTTACTCCTCTTCCTCCTGCAAACTGGACCAAGAGGCTCCTTTTACCACTTTTTGGCAGTCATTACAAACCTAAAAGTGTCAGTAAATCATCACTAAAACTGTGAATGAAACAACCCCCCTCGGTTTCTGCTGTTCTTCCAGCTTTGGGACTGATGTGGCAGCAGGTTTGGGTGGTCACATTCCTCTTTAAACATCCCTGCCAGCCCAAACCACAGACAGTGAGTCTCCTGTACCCTGAGTGTCATCAACACTGCTTGATCACACATTCAAAGTAAATATGGGAGAGCTGCAAGAAACACAGGCAAAAACTTCACTGACGAAGCTGCTCTGGCAGCTGGGTCTAAGGTCAGTTGTTACCTCTACAGAGGGGACAGAATCCAACTCCTAACTAACATTTAATAATTAAAGGTGGGACTTCAGTCTCAGCTCCACATGAGGCTGAGATGTTGCGGTGCCACTGGGGAAACCAAAGAATTATGTTATTTAACAGAACCCACACTTTTCCTCTCCTCACACAGATGTTTGCAAATCAAATCCCTACGAATCAAGGAAACAAAGCAACTTTGCTGCCTTCAGCAAAAGCAAAATGATAGCAAACATTTTTATCTACAGAGTTTGGTATCAGGTGTAAAAATCCCAGGAATACCTCAACTGAGCAGCATAAGTGGCTCGTTTGCTGCCCTGGAACTCACAGAACCACCTGACCACAACGCCATGTGGGTTTCCTGATGTAAACATGCATTGAGAAAACACCCACTCCAGCCCAAATTGGCCTTGTCTGTGACTGGAATCCACAGGGAAGGATTAGATTGACTGGATACAGTAGATAAACTTGGCACAAGAACAGGAAGTGAGTCAGGATCACATTGGCAACAGCGGCATTAAATAACTTTGTTCAGAACTCACAGCACTGAGAAGCCACAGCAGTGCAACATCAGGAGCAGTACACAGGGCCTGCACAGGGACACGGGGACAGCAGCTCATGGCAGAGTTTCACTGAAGCAATCCAAAATGTCCTTCATGCAGCTTAGATAATTTAAGAACAAATCAAACCCTTTTGTGCCCACTCCCCACCAGTTTCTGAGATTAAAAAAAAAAAAAAAAGACAACTGTTGTGAAAAGAACCAGTGCTGTAAATGACCCTTGCTGGAAAACTGATCAGAACATGTTCTAAAAAAAAAAACAAACAGTGCCAGTCACACCCGCTTTCCAGCCACTCCTGCTGCTGGGGTGCCCTTCTTGGGGACCCTCCAGGGCCCGGGAGTTATGGGCACTTTCCTCACTGGAGAACCCTCAGCGTTGCAAGTCCCCTCTTTGGTTTCCTGGGGCAGCTCCACATGTCTCTCTCCATGGTGTCTGTTGAGCGTGACAGTCTCCTGGGTTTCCCCCCTCCTGTGTTTTTCCATGGAAAGCAGTGGGATGTTGGAAAGGCTGGAGGTTTTGAACCTGCTGGCACTTGGCTCTGCGGAGCTGGACTTGGTTAGCAAGTCATCCTCGGAGGCATTTCTCCTGCAGTCCCTCAAGGGAAGACCGTTCCCATTAAAAGCTGGGTGCTGTTGCTCTGCAGGCCACCCTTCCATCCTTCCTGCACTTTTTTCCTTCATGTCCTTCCTGCTGACTCCTGGTTTACCATTCCCACCTTTCAACTGCTCCACAGTCACTGTATCCCTGCCAGATGTTCTGCCTTGGATCCTTCCCACAGTTTCTGTGCTTCCTGACTTCCCCAGAGGCCTCTGGGGACTGGCTGCCCTTCCTTGGTTTCCACTGGAATACTCTTTTTTGTCACCATTGTTCATCCCTGTTCCTGTGGTTTTACTCTCACTCCTTCTGGGACTGTCAAGTTTTTGTGAGAGGTTGTTCTCTTCAGGATGTCCTTTCCTGGGGCTGTGGAATCCCCTCTTGCGGCTGTGGAATCCCTCAGCAGTCCCTGACTTTGCTGGACTGGCAGATCCATCTTTTCTGGTCCCTGCTTCCAAACTACCTTTAGCGATTCCAAGCCCTTGGCTGGAGGGACATTCCCATCTGTTCTTAGTTCTCTGGGGAGAAGACTGAGGTTTTCTCTCACTCTGGTTTTCAATTAAAGTGCTTAACTTGTCAGGCACAGTGCTCTCTGCTTTTTCCAGTTCCTCAGACAGCTGACCTCTGCTGAAAGCTTCACCTGGTACTGGTAAATAACACACTTCTGATGGGGCAGCAGAATGGGAAGATGAAGAAAATGGTGACTGTTCTTCACATATTACATTTGACGAAGATAGATTGTAACTATCCCAATCACCTGGAAGTGGACAGAGAGACGATGGACTGAGTAACCACACCGAAAGTAATAATCACTAAATAATTCAGAATTTCAGCACCTCAGCAGCAAACTAGAGTCCAATCTAAAAATATATGGAGTGGCATATTCTCAAAGCCTTATTTAGCCAGAATCTATATTGCGTTTTTCTACAACCTACAACAAGCCTGAGGATGTGATTTTGGAACAAAAGTAGTGCTCAGAAATGCCTGATTCCTGCAGGACTGACATGATCTTGGATCAAAACAATTTTAGAGCCTACACAGCAAAACCGCAAAATATAAAGTCCCTGACCTACATTGTTTAATACAAGAAAATTAAATGAACTGGAACTGTTATACTAAAAGGAATCTGAAACAGTAGAAATCAAGGTTATTTGTAGCTTTGCACTTTAATAATAGGAAAAGATGGAACACAAGACATGCAGATTTACCAAGTCTTTAAGGAAAAACCAAGAAAAGCACTGAAAGCCCTTAATGTTGCTCAGGTTTCACGTAGGGACACAGACTGGAAGGAGCCAAACCTAAAGGAGGAAGAGAAAAAGCCCAGAAGTACATACCAAAAAAAAAAATAAATCACAGAGTACAGCAAGCAAGAATTCAACCAGAAATGTGGGATCAACAGCAAGGCAAGAGGCAATAAACCCTTCCCCACTCCAGCACTGCCTTCACATCCCAGGCCCACTCTGGACACAGGGATGGGTGGGATGTGCTCCAGAGATTGCCTCAGACTTTGGTGACCCTGTGTTTGTCCCTCTGGCTCAGGGGATTTCTGTGAACAAAAAGGCCAGGAGTGATCCCAGACAATCACTGCACATCCCTGATGGATAAACACCACTGATCCCTGCTGGAATCCCACAGAGATGTTTCTCAGGAGAGTGCAGGAGGTGCCTTAGAAATGCTCACTTTCAACACAACCTCCCCTTGGAATCACAGAATATCCTGAACTGAAAGGGATACACAAGGACCACCCAGTCCAACTCCAGGCCCTGCACAGACACCCCAAAATCCCACCCTGTCCCTGAGGGTGCTATTCAAACACTCCTGGAGCTCAGGCAGGCTTGGGACTGTGATAGTTCCCTGGGGAACCTCTTCAGTGCCCATTACCCAAAGAGAAGCTCATCAGAGCACAAGGCAGACTGTACTTAACTACATTTAATTACATTTAACTGTATTTAAGTGCAATTCAGGGTGAGAGCCAAGCCCAGGCAGGGTTTGTGCAGGCTGAGCCCAGCCAGCCCTGGCAGCACAGATGGGCTGTTTCCATGTCCTCACTAACTCCCTGATTTCACTGTGCTGGGCAGGTCAGAGCACTGGGACGTTCAGGGCCCTTTCCATGTGCTCAGGAGGAAAGAAACGGAGACAGTTCTGAGCAGATTTTACCCCTTGAGCGAATTCAGTTGTTGCCCGTGACTGAACACACAAAGTACTTGGGAACAAACTGTGTGTTTGGGATTTGAAAAGGATAAACTTTGGGCTGGTCACTGTGATTGAAAAACTTTATCAGAAAAAAAAGTGACCCTTCAGTTTAGAAAGGTCCCCATCAGCACCTTGGTGGCAACATCAGGGGATAAAAGACCAAAATGCACATTTGGGAATCAGGTGGTGTTTCCTTTAAAATGCTGCCACTGCCACAGGTCTTTGATTTGCAGTTTTGGGGCCCTGGCAGACCCAAAATCATCAGTGTTTGCTTTGCTGTCCTTCCTTTTATCTGGCCTGTGAAACTGTCCTTTCCTGTTGCAGATGCAGAAGTCACCTCTTTAATCAAACTGAATCCCTCTGGAGAACAAAGTTGTCCCTTCCTGAAGTTCTGGCTTTGAAAAACAAAGCATTCCAGAATTTAGAAGGCTAAAAACTGAAGCAAATCTGGAGAGAAATAATTTTAACAATGCAGGTATTTTTAACTGAGTAATGTAGCATGGAGGGTTTTAACTTAAATGAAAAGCAAGCAGGGTTAATAATTTTTATAAGGAAAACTGATTAGATTGGACAGAGCTGAGACACTTATTATAAATACAGCATAATTTCACAGGGTTTAATATTCCTAAATACTTGTCACATGTTAATTTCACAAAAATACTCCTGTTTTAAAACCAATACTTCAATTTTCTGTTTTTATATTTTAATTTACATTTTAATTTAATTCAATAATAAACTGCTGTCACAAAGGCAACTGCCAACTACTGCAGTGGCCAAGCACCAGAGCCTCCATATCCCCCTTGTCTCCCCTGCCTTGGCCCCTCAAAACCAACCAGCCCTTGGGACAACATACTGTGATCTGGAATCAGTCCAGTCCCTGGTCTCAGCAGCAGCAAAACTTTATTCCCTCCAGCCTGAATGAGCTCAATGGCTCGGGTGTGAGTGATTCCTTGCGTGGGTTCTCCATTAATTTCTACGATCTGGTCACCAACCTGAGAGGAAAAGAGCATACAGGTGAGTCTTGGGGAGTCTCTGCCACTGTGAAGGGGCTTTTGACTGTCACACGTGTCACCACGCCCCTGTCTGAGGTCACAGCACCCAGGTGAGAGGTACAGCACCTGCTCTCAATGCAGAGCTCAACATGGCACAGCACGATGGTTACAACTGGTATTCCAGGTGGGAGAGATCAGTGCTGAGGTCTCCGAGGCCAATTAACCCACAGAGGAACTGGGGTGGTAACGCCAGCTCACACCAACCTCACAGGCTGCTGGAAAGGGGATGTCTGTTTGGGAAAATGGGAAAAAGGGAAGCCTGCCTGGCATTGCACGGAGCTGCCAAGGGATGTCACTGGTGTGTTACAGGAGCAGCTCCAAGAGGCTGGCTGGGCGGCCTCAAATAAACTCCGTCAAAGGAGGTCAGTGCTGGCTCACGGGTGGGACGGGGACACTCCACAGCTCATCTGGGTGAGAAATTCTCCTTCACAGGGTTAAAGCACAGCCAGAGTGTGACACCAAGTCTAGATGAGGAGCAGGGAAAACGGAATGGTATGAAAAGTGTGAACAATCCCTGGCTGGGCCAGCTCAGCCCCTCCGTGCTCTGAGCTGAGCTAGGGACACCGAGCTGAGGACATGGCACAGCCCTCCCTGGGGAGGGGTGAGGGCCAGGGGACAGGAAGGGGCTTTACAAAAGGCTTCTGTACCCACACCTCACATGGAAATCACTGTGGGAGTTGGAGCTCTCAGCAGGACTTTGCTGCTTCAGTCCCCACTGACCCAGGGCACAGGTTGTGTGACACAGAATGGTCAGCTTGGACCTCAGAGAGTCAGGGAATATCCTGAGCTGGAAGAGATCCACAAGGATCATCCAGTCCAGCTCCTGCCTCTGCACAGACACCCCAACAATCCCACCCTGTCCCTCAGACCGATGTCCAAGCACTCCTGGAGCTGTGTCAGCTTCGGGGCTGTGCCCACTGCCCCGGGGAGCCTGGTCAGTGCCCACCACCCTCTGGGGGAAGAACCTTTTCCTGAGATCCAACCTAACTCTCCCTGGCACAGCTCCAGCCCTTCGCTGGATCCTGTCCCTCCTCACGGGGAGCAGAGATTGGAGCTGCCCTTCAAGAGGAAGCTGCAGTCTCTGATGAGGTCTGATCCTGGGCTCCTCCTCCTCTTCTCTGGGCTAAATAACCTTTGGGCTGCCCAAAAATCAAAGCCCTGGAGCTCAGTGTGACACCACTTGAAGGACAAACAGAAGAGAAAACATTAGCACTGAGCACCCCACTTGTGCAGCCTCTCAAGCATGAGGGGAAAAAAGCTTCCTACTGTGAGGAGCAGGCTAAGAGAAGTTAACAATACTCCGAATTCCACATCCAGTCAAACCTCACAGCAAGTGTCTGTGTCAGGCCCATTCTGCAAATACAGAGGCAGAGCCATGTGCCAGTGGCCAGGGAAGCAGCAGGACTGCAGTGGGATAGCAACTCATGGACACCTGGCTCAGCAAAACACTCCAGCCCCTTAAAATCTGGGCAGCACCCACAGAGCCTCACCCACCGCCACTCTTTGCTGTTGTTCCCATGAGTTTCACTACAATATCTGAGAGTGAATTCCTTACCAAAGATAAAAATTAAAGTAATATTTGGGAAAAAAATTAGTTTTGTATCTCCAGAGATGGCACAGAACAGCAACAGCACAATGCACACACACACATTCCTTAAAAATTCACTGACTTGGACAGTGCTTCTCCTTTTCACCTTCCGCCCCTCTCTTGGGGTCCTAAAGAACTCTGAGAGTAGCTGATCCTCACACCTGGGCCAGGGGTGTTACTGCAACTCAAGCAAGGCTGGACAGTTCATTTTGCATGCTTATGGAGCTGTTCATGGATTTCTCCTCCAAAACCCCACAGCCAGGGACAGCTGGGAGAGCAGCAGCACAAACGTTCTGCCTGCTGGGACTCTACCCTGGTGGAAAACCCAAGTCTGTTGTCCCTCTGGGTAAATCCATGTGTCAACTTGAGCACCAGATGGACTGGAGATGCCCAACTCACATGCACTCTCCCATCCTTGACCGCTGGCCCGTCCTCAGCGAGCCGCAGGATGAACAGGCCCATGTTGTATTCCTTTCCTCCTCGGAGGCTGAACCCAAACCCTCGAGGGCCCCTTTCCAGCTCCACTGGGAAACAGCCAGGACTCTGTGCAGAGGGAAAAAAGACAATCAGTCCAAGAGATGAGGACCTATAGGGCAGATTTAAACATTTGTTCACATGTTTATATATGTTGAGAATTTAAACTGAATCCAGCCCAGCTCATGCGTGACTTGGGGTAAGTTTCATTCTAAGTCTAAACACAGAACATTTTTTCCTTCTGAGAGATGAATAAAATTCTTTTAAGAAACTTTGCCAAAAGGGCTGTAGCAGCTCCATTACAAGTCTTTTCTGTTTCTTCCAGAATTATGAGTGTTCAACTACCTTAAGGAGATAACGAAATTTAAACCATGAGCAAACACGCTCTGGAGATGCTTTAGCGCATTTTCACGCACAATTTTTCCACCCACATCTGACAGGGATATGTTGAATTCTCCTGTTTTCCAAGACTCCATGTCAGTGCCACTGCAGTGCCCTGATGGATGAGAATTCCCTGTCTCCACACCCTCTGGATGTGCTGTTGTACCTGGGGATGACGGTTGCCAACACCTGGAGCAGCATCCGGCTGTGCCATGTGCTTGTGTTCGGGCCACGACACACAGTAACTACTGGAAACCTCTTTTCCAGCTTCACCTTCCACAGCTCCCCTATGGAGAGGTAAAAGACATGGATGTGACCTCCACATCAAGCCCCCAGCCAAGCTTTTGCCTCTATTCCCACCCCCTTTTTCCACCGTTCCCAGCCCCTCTTCCCAACCTGTCGGCTCCGGGGGGGTTGATCAGAGCCGCTCCCAGCGCTCGGTGCTGCGGGGCCGGGCTCTGCCGGGCTGAGTTTGTCCCCGAGGGAGGCCCACGGTGCTCTAAAATCCAAAGAAAACCAACAGTCAGACCTTCCCAGATCCACAGCTGCGATCACAGAGACCACCAGAGCTGCTGCTCCCAAGGAATCCACCGTTGTGGCACCTCGGGCTGGGCTGAGCTTGCTCCCAGGGCCTCCACAGGCCAGCTGGGTGCTGGCTTCTGTGACACCCCTTAGAGAGGTTTCTCTCTAGGGACAAAATGTCAACTTTCACTCCTGGTTTATTCTCAGATTTTTAATTTAGAAGCACAGGCAAGAAAAATGCCATCTGTTTGGAGAAATCCTGCAGCCTGCTCTCTTGTGCTCCCAAATAATACATGACAAAAGGTGACAGGCTCCTGCTCTGGTGAAAAATGTTAAAGAATCTCTTCTAGTGCACGAAGGGGAATTCATTTATTCCCATGAAAACCAAATATCAGAGGCCTGGGAAGGCTGGGAGGGGACCAGGCAGAGGTTTTGTTGCCACTCTCAGAGGACAGTGCTGGGAAACAGCAAATTTTAGCATGATTTGTGCTCTGTGAGGCTGAACACCTTCCAGAATGAAGGAGCAGTTTGTTTTTTGGGAGCAGCGTGCTGTGTTTTCCCCAGTGTGAAGCACCTCTCTGGGGCTCAGCCTCTCCCTGTAGTGCCTGCAGTCCTGACTCACATCCAGCTGCATTTCTGTGCTGCACACTGGGCTCAGCTCTGAGTTGAACTCCCTTTCTCCAGCTACACCAAGGAGAATTTTCAAGAGGAAATAGATTCCCACTTCGGTGGAGCAGGTTCTGCTTCTTTCTCTGTCATTGTCACAGAATTCTTTACATCTCAAAACATGCCAACTCCAGCTCCCCTAAGCCACAGATTTTCTTCTGACTGATCTTCACTCTGGTTTCACCATCTGCTACCAAGGAGTATTTTTTTCCCCCCTCTCTTTGTTGAGTCTCCACAGGTTCTGGTTTTATCTCTACATTTTGGCTCCAAATCTGTAATTGAGGCAGTGGAAAAGGTTCTCAGAGTCCAGGTAATGCATAAACAATGGATAAAAACATGATATTCAGAATACTTATTTTGAAAACAAGTGGAAGCTGTCCCTGCCCATAGCAGAGGGTGGAACAAGATGCTCTTTAAGGTCCTTCCAACTCAAAGCAGTGTGGGATTCTGTGATTAAAAACTGCAGAGAACGGATCTAATTCAACCAAGTCAAACTTTAGTTACTTTATAAACATCACCCTGGGCAACTGCTTTGCAGTGTGTCCCTTCAAATTGGAATGAATCAGATTTGAAACAAATAAAAATCTTAATAGAAAAATGACAATTTATAGAGGTCTCTCTGCTTCAAGCATTAATGAAAAGGAACATTAAGTCTTTGAAATTCTGTGTTATGGGCTGAGATGGCACGTTAAATATTTGCAATGAATGTGAAATTAGAGAATCATCTGCTGACTTTATTCACAGTCTGGCTTTAGGTATTTATTATTTAAAAGGTGAAGAAAGCCAACTTTCTGACAAAATAATGACAGAGTTTAATTAAACACATAAGCAGCAATCTAGAAAAATGCAGGGCTGGAAAACAGCTTTTCACTTCAAATGACTGGATTTTACCTATTTATAGTGACTTGTTTGTATAGAAACAACCCTGTGGTGCACAGAGTGGCCTGGCAGCTGACACCCAAGAGTCCCTGAAGATGGGACTTTGCATCCCTCAGGATGACTCTCTTTGCCACTCAGGTGACACAGCAGGTTTGGAAGGAGAAGAATTAGCAAGAAAACCCTGCCAAATGTTCCTTCCCACATAGTGGGATGTGACCCTTTGGCAGCCAGAACTACAGGATGTTTCTGCTGCATCCCAGGAATGCAGCATTAGGGAATGTGTGTTTTAAGGTGGAAGAAAGGAAGAACTCGGGGTTTGCATAGAGAGATTTGGCAAGCAGGAGTCCTTAGAGAAGGGACAGGCACCCTGGGAGCAGCTGCCTCATGGCAGCACCTGTAGCAGCATGAAATGAGCACTGTGCAAGGTTGATAAGGGTTTCTCTCTGAGCATCATCCCATGGCTGCTGCAGCCCCCTCACAGAGGTAATCTCCCCTTGGTGGGACAACACAAGGTTCCTATGTCAGTAGCACTTCCACACGTGAGAATTTCTCTCACCCTGCATTGCGCTGTTAACACTTGTGCCTTCTTTTTTGGGGTACAACCCCCTTGGCAGTTGCCTCTCTCTGCCCTGCCTGTCTTCAGCTCTTCCAAGTCACTCAGTCTCTAGAAGTGGGACTTGCTGATCCTCACGTGCCCTTCCAACTCAGTATATTCTGTGATTCACCCTCTCTAATAACCCCAACACCCTCAAATACTCGATTCAAGTGAAATAACCTCACCACTGAGAAGCACCCGCCTCTGGCATCGTGGTGACACCTTCCTTACCTTCCTCAGGCACTACAGTGAGGGTGACCACGTTGCCAGCATCCTTGATAAGCTGCACAATGCTGTCGTGGGAGAGCTCCACAATGGACTGGCCGTTCACTGCCGAGATCCGGTCACCCACCTTGAGCCTCCCACACTGGTCAGCAGGGCTGCCATCGATGACCCGCCCAATCTTGTGAGGAATCACTGGGGAGAGCAAGGACAGCAACAGCAGCACTTTAATATTCATGGAATATCCTGACTAGGAAGAAGCAAAGTCCAGCTCCCGGCCCTGCACGGCACAACCCCCAAATCCCACGGCCTGTGTGGCAGAACGAGCATCATGCGGCGCCAGAATTGCCACAGCTATCCCGGAGATCACTCCTGCTCCAAAGGGTGGCACTGCTCGACAAGGAAAACCAGCACACCATGAATGTTATGGGAGTGAATGGAGCCAACCCAACGGCACAGGGTGTTGTGCCTCATGGAGAACATGGGGAGGGAATGGGTCACATGTGCAGAGGGATGAGCAAGGCTGCGCGGCCCTGCAGCGCTCCGGAGCAGTTGGGTTTACCACTCCTGATGTGGCTTTCCACGCCATACACTGACTCTGGAGCAGTGTGGGCTCAGAGACAGTTATGGACATGGAATGCGGATTCTTCGGTAAGCTCTTTGTCCTTGCCCATGGAAATTAACCCTTAAACACACTTCAAAGAGAAATCTCCTCCAGGGACTGACTCGGTAACCTGGTGAGGAACCCTGAGCACACCCAGTAAGGTGGGTTACATCAGCTCTGCGTAGCCCTGACCCCTTGTCCTGCTCTGAGATGGACCTGCACTTGTAAGAAGTGTCTCAAACTTCATCGAGCTCTCCTGGGTTAGTTCCCTCAGTTCACCCCACAGTGACACTGTGTCCTGCACAGCCTTTTGCAGAGGCCAAAGCCATGGGGCCACAACAAACAGGGAAAAGAGGAAATTCTATGCGAAGCAGAAAGAAAACCAGACTGATGTTAGATCCTTTCCCAGAGATGTACACAGAGGTAGGAGGAGGGAGGGCTGCTCCCTCCAGCACCTCTGCCATGGCACATCTTGTCTGCAGCACCAGTGGCTTCTGTGTCCTTCCTACAGCAAGGTGTGCTGGTGCTCAGGAAGGGATCCTGTTTGATGGTTTGCTGCCCCAACACCAGCTCTGCAGCTCTGGGCAGCCAGGGAGCTGCCACAGTGATGGGAGAGACTTCCCAAAACCTGGGGCAAGGTGCTGACATGGCCCCGACAGCAGGTTTGCATCACATGAAAGCACAGCAGTCGACAGCTTTCCCTGGCATCCAAAACAGCGTCTCATTCATCTGGATATCCCTGAAAGCAGAGCAAAGTTGGCTCTTGTCCTTCCCAGATCCCTCATCAGGGCTTGTTGGTGCAGAAACTGATGCACTGCTCCTCTGTAGCTCATTTCCAGACACCTCCAGGACAGACCTCCCCATGTTCCATGAAGGCTTTTCCTGGTACTCCATGTGAAAGCCTGTTGGCATCTTCAAGGTCTGAAGCAGGTTTGATGGACATCTGTTTTCCAGAGGAGCTGCTCTCCCAAACACACTTTCTGTGAGGGATCAGAGAGGTGAGGAACACCACACATGTGCCAGGGTTATGAGCTGGCTTTCCAAAGCCACCACAGCTTTGGAAATCTGAAACAATTTCCATGGTGTCACACAATCCCAGACCGGTTTGGGTTGGAAGGGGCGTTAAAGCCCATCTCAATCCACCCCCTGCCGTGGACAGGGACACCTTCCACTGGACCAGGCCATGAGCAACCCAAGATTAAAAAGCCATCAAGGATCACTTTAATGAGCCAGCACACACAGAAGTCACTGTGAAGGAAGAGACATTGATGCCTTCCGGTTTTTGCCATGAGTTGAAGTTTTATTTACACTTCCTGTAACAGACTGGTTTTTAAAGTATTACATAAACCTAAGAGCAAACTGTGAAGAGTGAAGCACTGCAGGGTTGCAGACTCTATTGTTGATTACCTGACTTAAAATAGATTGGCTAAAATACTCTAGCACCTATCCTGAAAAACACAGGAGGCTTCCCATTAAACGGGCACAGGAAATTTCTGCGGAGCACTGCCTGTGGATGCACCAGTGTCTCTTTTCCTGTGTCTTAGAAACAGCCTGGACCACAGGGCTTGTTTACTGAAAGTGTTCTACTTTCAATTCTAATATCAAATTAAGAGGATTTTGCAGCAGATCCTCAGACAAAAGTGTTGTCTGTAGTACAGTTGTATTACAATTTACATTGTAGGTCACATGAGGAGCGACTGAGGGAGCTGGGGGGCTCAGCCTGGAGAAAAGGAGGCTCAGGGTGGACCAGGACCAGACTGAATATATGTTGTATGAATTCATCACAATGCTACTTAGAAATAGCTTTGTTTCTGTGCTCCTGCTGGTTTTTATTGTGCAGTAAAATGAAGTGAAAAACCAGAAGTGTCTGAAGCTCAATAAAAAAGGGAGACGTTTTCATTACTATGTCTGTCTGGAACCAGTTGAGGAAGTTTCAGTTGATTTGTTGATTTACACCAAGGAACTAAAGGAACTGAGTAAGGATTTCAGGAGTTATCTGCACCTTCATGTCAGTGAACTGGGTTCATTTGTGGGTGATCCTGAGGGCTGACACAGATAACCCAAACCTGATGGCCAAAAGGGACTAAATCAGAGATGATCCTACTCATCATCTCACACAAAAGTGACTCAATATCCTCTCTCTGGCCCTGCCAGGGGAGCAGCAGCCACCAGCACGAGGAACACACCTGATGGCCCCGACCCTGCTCCTGTGCAGGGTCACAGACCCTCCCACAGCACCCCAGAGCCTCGTGCAAGCAGCTTCTCCCTCACTGCTGGGCACACTGTTCCCTTTGCTTTTGCTTTTAACCTTGGTTACTTTGCTGTTTATCTTCACAGCCATACCTGAGCCACATTCATATCTCACAACTGCAATACCAGACCAGGCTACTTTTTCATTTTGATGAACTTCACAGACACTCTGTCTGACAGCAACAACTTCATTGCTTTCCTCCAAACACTGCAGCCTCTCCTTTCTCAGATCCCCAGAATAAATTTTACCTGATCAGGTAATATAAAGCCAAGGCTGAAACTATGTTTCCACTAAAATGCTAGTGAATCAATGCAGTGTGAGAACCTACATCACCACCATGGTCTGACAGATGTCCACATCCCAAGCACTGCCCTGTGACAAGGGCAGACTCCTGTGTACGGGCCGGTTGCGTGGGATATGCATCCCCCTGGCTCCCCACCTGTGTCACAGGTGGGTGAAAAGAGAGCACAGACATGAAGCAAGACAGACCAAGGCTCAGTTGGCTGGGCTGTGACAGTGTGAGGGAGAGGTGGCTGTGTGGGCTACGCCAGCACTGCACAGGAACAGACACCTTTGGAGAAGCCACAGCAAGGCTGGGCAGTGGCAGATCCATCAGGACACAGCACTTACCCCCAGGAGGAGGTTTGTTCTTGGAGGTGAGGATGACAAAGCCAAACCCTTCGTTCTCCTTCCGCTGCAGACGGACATCATAGACCTCTGGGCAGGGCTGGGTTGCAAACTCGCCCCGGTGCAGACGGGGAGAGCCGTTCTGTGCCAGGACAGGCTGTGCCTCCTCCTCCTCTGTTTTCTTTTCTCCTTGCAGGAAACAGACAGACAACAAATAAGGAACAAACCACACCAAGGAACTACAGCACAGCTGCAGAACTCGGGGGCAGTGCCAGCATGAGGTGGCAAGAGCGACCACTGATCCAAGCAGGGACCGTTGTCAGCTCTAAATCCCATCCTAGCTCTGTCATTCACTGAGTCATGGACAATAATCTTCTCTAAACTGCTGAGCTGAACAGTGATCTAAAACTGCAGAATCACAAGATGACGCCCTGCATCAGCTCTGCCTTGAATGCAGCTGTTCTTGCTACACACTGATGGCAAAAGACTTGAGAATACACGAGGAAGGTTCCCTGCCCATGGCAGGGGATTGGGATGGCATGAGCTTTAAGATCCTTTCCAACCCAAACCATTCTGGGATGTACAGAAAACTCAACTACTCAATTTTCACAGCACTAGTGGCCGTTCTAACTACACCTGCAAGAAGGTGTGAAGAAATCACTCCAACACCACAATTTTCAGAGCCTTCCCTGCATGAACAGTGCAAATCAGCAACTGCCAGAGCATCAGCTTAACAAATCCTGCTTGTCCCCACTCAGACTTACAGCTCACCCTCCTCAATCTCTTAGTGCAATAATTAAAGACCGAAACAAACATGAAATAAATAATTCCAGCGCAGCTCCAGTGCATTTGCTTATAAGCCCCTGAGTGTCCTTTGGACAGCTCTGGGCATTCAGACACCTACCACCAAAGAAGATCTTTCTCCTGACAGTGAGCAGCACCTGTCCATTCCGTGCAGCACTGGTCATCAGGTCCAGAACCTGCTTGTGGGACTTCCCTTTCACGGGGACCCCATCGATGCACATCAGCTCGTCAGCTGCCCGCAGCCTCCCGTCCTTCTCGGCCGCTCCCAGGGGGATGATGGCCCCGATGTAAATCTGCCAGCAGAGCAGAGCCAGGGCACAACTCAGCACAATGCCTGGAATGCAGGTGGGCCCGGGGAACAGGGGGGATTTTCGGGAAGGCATTTGGAAAGATGAGCTCACTGCCCAACTCCAGTAGCCACAGAGCCAGAGAGTGGGCTCTGCATAGTCTGACCCACAAGAGACAATCTGGGAGCTCAAAGCATTCAGTAAGTAGTTTTAAAGAAGTTTTTGGGAATTTTTAATCCTCATTTTCATGAATTCTGCTCCCTGCAGCATATTTGTCAGTTTGCTAAGCAGCCAAACTTATGACATGAGCAAACACTGTACACTTATTAAAGATTTTCCAGACATTAGTGAAACAAAAGCCTCTGTCATTCTTGCTACTGATTCAATTTTATTTTCTTTTAACCAAGACTGGGCCAGAGTGATTGGGGAAGAAGAAAAAGCTTTTGAAAGGACTCCAATTTATTCCTGAAAAGTTGCTTAGGCAGCTCCACACTTCAAGTTGTTTCAGTGCTCGGCTTTTGGTGATTAGATAATGAATTCAAACATTATCAATTCTGCCTACCCCCACCTCAGAAAGTGCTACTAAATATAACACAGATAAGAACACCACACTCTATTTCATATGCTAGCACCACTTTCAGATTAAAGGAAAGAGAAAGGCTAATTACAGCCAGTGCTGCTGGGGGTTAAGCAGTGGTGGGCAGCTCTTCTGTACACAGCACTCATGACATCAGCTCCACACTTCCCAACAGTCACGGCTGTTATGGAAACAAAACACCACACATACTAGAAAGTGCAACAGAAGTAACATTCTTTGGGTTTGCTCTTTTCTTTAAATGCACGTTAGGGAGGAGGGAAAAAAAAAAGCTAGCAGAGGATCACAGCTGGGAATGGAAAAACTGGATTCCTTCAGTGTAATCAGAAAGCAATCTCTGTGTATTTCAAAAGCTTTTCCTCTTCGCTTGACAGCTGACGGAAAGGCCACTGACATACAGGACAAGTCTTAGTGCTTCTTCTCAGGAAGAAATCTTTGCATTTTTGGAGACAAAAAGGAGTCTCCAAAAGCCTGCTCTTGGAAAACAGACTACCCAGGGATGTCTGCACTGGCACCCGCCCAGCTGCCTCCAACTCCATGCATTTCCAAAAGTCCCATGGCAGAAGTGGGGAAAAGGAGGTGTGGCACCATCCCAACCCTCTCCACATTTCACTAGACTCAGGGAAAAGAGCAGCCTGGTGGAATTTTGGCAGGGTGAGCAGCCCCTTCCTTCCACTCAGCTGCTCCAGGGATGTGCCGCCTTGCACAGACCACGGAGCGCAAAATCCCCAGACCGTTCTGTGCCAAGGCCACCACTGGGATGAACTGGCAGTGGGCAAAGGCTGGGCACCAGCACAGCCCTTCTGAGGGCTCCTGAGACACTGCAACAGCTGCAGAAACACTGCTGGGATCGCCAGCCTGACACAAAACCACTGCCCAAGAGACTCGAGGCTGAAGTCAGCCGCAAGGAGGGAAAAGGGAAGGCAAACTGGACCAATTCCTGACGTTGGAAAGGCAGTTACCGGGCTGATCAGTCCTGCCATCACTGAACGGTGTGAGACGACAGGAGGTAAGGTTGGCAGAGGATCACTGTGACAACAATGCTGTGGGATAACACACAGGGAACACCAAACAGTTTCGCTTACAGGCTGATCCGGCCCGTCCCCTCCAAGCACCCGGAAACCAAAGCCCGACTCTTGTTTTCGCAGGAAAACATCCAAATCTCTTGTGTTCGGAGCTAAGAAAAGACATTTCAAAACATGTAAGGAGCTGTCCTGGATTATGCTTTGCTGGTGCATTCTGAGGGCTGTCACTGACAAAACAGAGGCACCAGAAATACAGTAAATAATCAGTCAAATCTTCAGTGACAGCCTCTTTCCAAAATGGAGAAATCAGTTTTCAAAGGCAAAGTCACACAGTGGGCCAGCATAAAAGCCACTAACACAACTCAGAACTACCTCTATAAACTCCAAAAAGGGCAGGTCTACTTCAGTACTACATCATCCTCAATATCATTTCTGTGATTAACTGTTTTATTGCAAATACAGTTAAAACACCTTTTGGTTGTTGTTGTAAAAAGGTGTTCAACAGTTTTCCAGTTTCTCCATGAATTGTGCATTTCTTGAAACATTTTAGCCACAGGAGGTTAATAAATTCAGCAACCAAGTCTCAGCAAGTGTTACCACACGTGCAACAAAGATAAAAATCCTTCATAATTGAGTATTTTCAAGTTGATGTACTCACGTTTGTCCTCATAAATAGTCTTAGATTTCAGGTAGACTTCGGAAGGGTCCAGTTTGGGAGAGCCTGGTCGCACAGCAGACGGTGGGAAGGGCATGGGCTGTGGGATGGGATCAATGACAGCTTCCAAACTCCCTGAACTGTCCTGCTTGTCCTTCTGAAACACATCCCGCAACCCCAAAATCCAGATAAAATCAAAGCATAACTGAACTTGTGGGTGCAAAGACAATGAACACTGAGCAGAAACAAGGGAATAGGGGAATAAAATTATGACTCAATGCAGCTTTTTCAGTGGATGGGTCTGACCAGAGCACACTGAAGTTCTGCCTCCCTGGGGCATGAATCTGTACTGGAGACTGGGTTGAGAAAGGGGTTTGAAGTGACCAATGCTCAGAGAGGAGTGAAGCCGGGCAGATCCTGGTGGTTGCCAACACAGGGGGTGAAGTAAGAATGTACAGGACCAGTCATGATGGAGAAGACATCAAATCCTTGCCAGGCACCTGCCAGGCTCTGGAGCACAGTCCAGCACCAGGGGAAATGCTGCTCCAAGGGCACTGCTTCCTGCTCTCTGCCAAGGACATCCCACAAGCACCGGAGGTGTTCCCAACCAACATGAGGAGCTCCAAAAGCAATACAAATACAGGACAGGAGGACACACCTGGGCAGTGCAGCATTAAAATTCACTATTTGCTTTCCCATGATCTGACAGCTGCAACACTCCTGCTGGTATTTCACCAAGAAAGGACACCAAGCACCCCTGCGGGTCTCACTTACCTTGACTTCCAATCAATTATGCACTAAAGTAACTCTAAATACTTACTCTGGGCTGAAACCCAGGCTGGAAAACTGGCACATGGTTGAACCACAGCACAAGCAGAGTCAGATCTGCCCTTTCACCAAGAGCAGAAGAAACTGCCCTGAGCCATTCAGCACTTTGACGCTCCTTGTATGTTTATACAAAAGAACTTGCCCTTTTTAAGTGAATTATTTTGCCACGCTGTTTAATGCCACTGAGCATCGAGTGCTCCGTGGGCTTTTGCTCCTGCACGTGTGTTGGAACAGAATGCCAGTCCCCAAATCCAAAGTATTTTTAGCATGGGAGTCACACTGTCAGTGCCCTCCAACTGCAGGGATTTCTGCCCTGATTTATTCAGGGTGGGCAGCTGCATGCTTGCCAGGGACAGAATCTGCAAGTCTTATTGAGCAGCACCCAAACAGCAGGATGAAGACAAATGCTAATGGAGTTTTCCTAAAATGCTCTGATATGTTCTGTACCAGGAGCAATTTTAAAGAAACAGCTGTGTTCAAGTAGCCTAATTTATAGCAGAAACATTCATGGCAAACATAGGTATTAATATCAGCATTATTAAATCAGAGGGTGTTAAGAAGCTCAAGGATTCTTTACTGCACTAACAGATATTAAAGATGCCCCCACAGATCAAACTACTAAGTGTAATGACTATCAAACCAGAAATGCACAGCCAGATAGAGTCTTGATGAAAACATGGATGCAAAGATAAGCACTTCCAGAGGGGTGCACTAACCAGTCCATTAATCCTATGTGAGGATTAACAAGAATCAAAGAATCATAAAATTCCTCTAGAAATCCTATTTCCCTTTAATAATTAGCAATGAAAAAAACCCCAGATACCCTATTTTTTTTCCCTTTTAATGCGTTGCTCTGACAGCAGTTACTTAAGACAAAGAATTTGTGCCTGCCAAGTAGATGTGGTTTTGCTGAAGTATCTTCTAGGTTATCATAGGGACTAAAAACCAGAGGAAATGAGATTACAAAGGTGGCCAGAGCGCGCACACAAACAGAAATTTCAGAAAATAATGGTAGAACTTCAGCAATAGTCACGACAAACAATACTAAAGAACCATACAAGACTTGATTCTTGATTCTTCAGCAATATGGAGACACCCATAATCTCCATTAAACAGCTCAAAACCCTCAAAGGAGTATTTCCTGTTCTTTAGATCACATTCATGAGTTTGTTTTGGAACCCCAAGCCCCTGAATATTCTCCATCAGAAACCAAGTTAAATACATCACCAATACTCACCCCTTTGGCAGTTTTAGTAGGTGAGGGTGGACCTGAAGAAAATAGAAAATAATTTCAATAGTAGGTTACCAAAAGTTTAAACAACACTACAGCAACACGGGGCGTTGCTCCTCCTGGAGTGAAAATGTAACTGCTGATTCACTCTTAAGTGAAAAAGTGACCAAAATACCACTTCAGAGAAGTCACAATTATAACTGAAAAATGTACAGCAATGAAAAATAGCTGTTTCTCTGTTTGCTGGGTAATGGTCAACAAAATCACCCATCAGTTCCATGGGACAAGCAGAGTTGTGGATTTGTCTGAAGGAATTTCACTTCCTACAAAGAAATCTAATTATTTTCTTAGCTTATTGTGGAATGGTAGCATTTATACAGAAAAATTTTGCAAATATCAGTGACTGAAATGACACTCTCCGGGCTCAAATAAAGCCCTAAGAGACATGAGCAGCCACAAGCTGCTTCATAATCCATTCAGCTCCCTCTGGAAAACACACACTGTGTACTAGAGTTTTTGTGAAGAAGATGCATTGCGATCTGTGACTGACAGTCAGTGCAGGGGTATAGATATGCCAACGAAAAACCAGAATTTCCCTGCTATTCCCTGTGACCAGCTCCACTTCTCTGCTGATGGCTTTTTCCTATCTCCTGCAATCCCCTGTCCGTGACAGCCACAGTTACTGGAATACATTTGGAGAGCCTCAGGAAACTCACCCTATCACATGCTTTGCATTATGCTGGAGACCACGTGTTTGCTTTAGCACTCCCCTGACACTTGGAAGAGACAGTGCATAAACAGACCATCATATAACTTTCTTGGGGAGAAAAAAATAAAAACCAAACCAAAACCCCAAACAAAGCCCTAGCAACCCCAGTTACTCAGGGGGATACATAACACTTAGAACATAACAAGCTCAGAGACATAATGAGCTGTTGCTTAGTTGTGAAGACTGGACACGATTTAGACATCACACTAAAAGGGGCCTTTAAAAAGCTCATAACCAATATGACAACTGTAGATTTATGTCTGTACCTCCTCTCAAGATAAGCAGTGGCACCTCTGCCCCTACTGGGAACTGCTTGAGCACCTCCACCACCTGCAGGTGGGTCAAGCTCTGCACGTTCTGATGGCAGATCTCCTTGATGACGTCACCTTTCTGCAGGCCCTGGCACCACTGGCTGTCCAAAATCATCTTCACCTTCTGCCCCGTGGGACTGTCTGCGATGGCAAACCCAAACCCTTTAGGCCCTTTGACCAGGGGGATGGTGACCAGCTCTGGCTGGGAGCTCCCTGAGGAAGCCAGGGACACTCTCTGCTCCGCCATGTCCATGGAGGGGCTGTTCAGGCGCCCATTGACCAACATGGGTCCCATTTTCCCATTGTGGTCCAACACAACTGTTCCTGCTATCAAGTCCTGGCTGGGCACAGCCACCTCTCCTTTGGCCACCGGTGGCCCGTTGATGATGGGTGTAGCTGTCACGATATCCACCACGGGCTCCTCGCTGTCGTCAGGGAGGGGATAACCCCGACACAGAGTCATGTTCACATACTGATTGACAGGAACCAGCTGGAACATCTGCACAACATCAGCATGGGTATGGCCAAGGACACAGCTTCCATTTATGTCCACGATGACATCACCTGTTGCAAAACAAAGTTCAGCAGCGTCAAAACCAGAAGCAAAACCGTCCACACCTGGAGTCGAAAGAAAAGCCTCACCTGGAGGAATTCACTGTGCAGGCTCCAAGCTAATAACGAGGGGCTGGGCTGTTACCTCCTGGCTCATGTTGGGAAAGCACAGAGGATTTCCTCTGTGCTTTTATTCTGTTTTATACCAGGACACAGTGTGCTAAATCTATGAAGTTTAATCTGCAGCAGATTTAAAAAATGATAATGTGCAGCCCCAGGGGATGATGCTGTGCACGTACACTCCTGTGAGCAGATGTCTTGTGCCTTAATTCATACTGTACACCATCCTAAAGTCAAGCCAGAATAAAGAGGATTTTTTTTTTGTCCCTGTGTTTATTTTAGGACTGGCTGAATCTAAGCTAGGATTGCACCCACACACGTTCCATACTATTACACTGCTGCTAGATGTGGCTAAGAAGGTGTTTTCCAAATCAATGAAAATGGGCTTCAGATCCCAAAACCTGGTTTCATGTTTCCATCGTTTTGATGTGAAACTTTGCACATGCAATATAATATTCCCTGCAAGCTGGCTCATCCCTTAAATGCCTGGGCGTCAGTAAAACAGGAACTCTCCTACTCCATGAACTACAATGGGGAGAGCTGCACATCTTTTGATTCCAAGAGTTCTGCAGGATTGTTTTCACTTTTACAGAGGTGGAACATGAACAAGTTCAAACAACACATCAGCAACAAACTAGGAAATTGTTTCATTTCCATAAGTAAACAGTATTAAATCATTCAATGCCTGACTTTTCTTATCTGAAGAGTAGGAGTTTATGAGATACATAAAGAAGTATTTTGCCTTTTCTAGTTTGTTGACTATACAGTAGCCTTAACTTAATTAAGCATATAATAATAACGAAAAAGTGTACAGGACTTCATGGATTGCAGGTATTTCCATCCTTCTTTCCTCACTTGTCCACCTCACACAGCTTTGCTTCCTCAGCCCTGCTGAAGTTTTTTTGCAATTTTAATATCTGGTGTCATGTTTTTTGGCAGCAACAAGGCAAAACACAGACACACTATTGTTTCTTTATGTATAGAGGGAGAACAAATCTGTGAACCACCATGAAGGCAAACGTCTCAGCTAAAGCACAACAACTGAAATCTTCAGAAGTGTCCTTAAGGCAGATTTTTATCTAGAATATTGCCTCTTTTCCTTTTCAGCCACTGCTCTGCACAGATCTTTCACAACTCTGAGAACTGTTTCATGTAGTGAGGATGTGGATGGAGTAATTCAACCTCCTGTGCCTAAGCTGTGTTTTCCAAAGCACCCCAAGAAATGGACGCTGAGAGTAGTAATACTTGACCTGGAGCAATTCTCCCATCTTGTGCAGCAGGTCCATCCTTTAACACATTCTTCACCTGGAGAAACTCATCAGGCCTGTCCCCTCCAATGATTGTAAAGCCAAATCCCATGGTACTTTTTTTCAGGGATGTCCTTATTAGTGCTCCTGTGAGCTGGGATGGATCTCGAGTGAAGACAGACTTCCCTGGTCCTTTAGAGTGAAGGAACAGAGAGACAGGAAAGCAGGGTTAGTTCTGGTAGATTTTTGTTTATTTTTGAAGGTGTCACAAAGGTTAATGATCTGTTTATTGCCTGATAATCTCTGCAGCACCATCAGGGAGTAAACAAACAAGATGGTGCTACACTCCTTTCCCAGATGGGTTCAGGGAAAGGAAAAGTTAAGAGTATTTTAGGACAGGCTGCAACAGAGCTGTGTCTAAACCTCCCACCTCGAATTCCCAGTTTTAACCATTGAATGCTAAGCTTAAAATAAATCAAAAGCATAAAAACGTCAGGGGTGGTTTTACCTGCAGCTTCCAGCTGGCTCTTCTAACCCTCCATATAACCCAAAGCTGCTTATGCCAACCAGCTTCAAAACAATCAAAATGCTTTAAAAGCAGTCTTACTGTCTTGGTTAAATTATAATATAAAAAAAAAAATCATTCAAAAAACCCTACAGATTTGGGAGGGTAACAAAAAGACAAGACGAATGCCCTGATGAATTCCAAAACTAGGTACTTCCAAAGCATAACTGCAGATAAAATAGAAGTGACAACAGAAGATTCAGTGATACCTGACTTGGAAGTGCCAGCATCAGTCTGTCCTAGCTGCTTTTTTCTTTTGGCTTCCAATACTGGATTTTCAAACTGGGTTTTCTGGTTAATATGACTGCAGACATACAAAAGGCAGGTCAGGATTTCAGCAGGAAACACTCTACCTATTGCCCAAAAAACACAACCCGAAGGACACACCTACCAACACCATTTATTATCTCAGAAGAATGCTCTGGAGGAATGAATGGTAAACAATCATAACCAACCCTGAAAGCATGTCTGTTCTTTCAACAATTTGACTTGAGACTCAATAAAATTTTATTCTCTTTAATTACTAGGTAGACCTGTAATAGAATTGAGCAAACCTGCTTTTTCTCTTGACTCATCTAGCTATGATGTTTACAAACTCAGGCATCACCTATTTACTGCAGATGCCAGTAGAGCAGAGAGGGGGAAAAACAGTAAATTTGAGCATAATTCAAATACTTTGGCTTAGCAAAGTGAAAAATGTCTGCTTATTCTCTCAAGTTACATTTTCAACTCTACCAATTTTCTTCTCCATGGTTAAGGAGAGATTTAATTTCCTCTGGCCTGAAGGAGATTCAAAAGAGCTCTCACAGCAGTTTACTTCTTATTTACTTGGCTCTTTGGAAACAGCAGTGAGCTACAAGTTATTTTTGCTCTTTTACAGTTATCAGGTGCCACTCTTAAATGACCTTGTTTTTGCTAAAGCTAGGAAAAATTACCTCAGCTCATTCACACTAACAAATGACTTCGGTTGCTACTTGCTTTCATTCCCCAAAAGAAATATGCTCTAGTAAATCTTCAAGTTCACACCATGGGTTGCTGCACAGGCCAGTGCTGCAGAAGTTTGTGCCATGAGTTCACTGCCCCCAGAACTGTTTCTACTGGAAATCCTCAATACCTTCATAAAATCCCAGAATTGCCTGGGTTGGAAGGGACCTTAAAATTCCTTCAATTCCATCCCCCTGCTATTTGCAAAGACACTTTCCACTAGCCCGGGTTGCTCCAAGCCCTGCCCAAACTGGCCTTCCACTGCATTACAGCCTGTATTTAGTGGGTATCAAGCACATTATTATTTCCTGCACAATTTATAACTACATCAAATCAATAATTAGCACTTACTCAACATAATATGTTCCGTACTGAGGGTCTTCTATTTTCTCCCATCCATAAGGAAGTTCTGCAATCAGAAAGACCAAATTCTCCATTACAGTGGAAAGCTATCTGCAAATATCAGAGTTTTTAGGAAAGAACACATAGACTCATGGAAAATAATGACCTGTTTGACACAGGTACTGGAAGTTACACACAAAAAGCTCCTTCAAGTGGCAAATTAAAATCTGGTAAGATGGTGCCCAGCAGCTCCTGACTGACTGAAGGTGATAAGCAGTCACCACGGAGGTCAGATTATCCCAGTTATTTTGACTGTGGAAATTCAAATATTAGAATAATGGACACAGCCAGGTAGCCAGATATTTTAAGGCTAAATCTGCCCCGCAATCTTGTTTGAGGTTGCCCTAAATTTGACAGGAACAGGAATTTCCCAAGCATATGACAGCATGTTACCTATTACTAACACTAGCATCACTCCACGGGGTATGACAGAAGACCCAGTGGGTCTATTCATTTAAATATTGTTTATCTGGATATCCTGCATCTCTGTTTAAAGTGCTCTTTTCATCCTGTGGTGAGCTGCACACCTGTTTAATAAGCAGCAGCGTGCAGCCCTTGCTCCAGCTGGCTTCATTATGGATACACAGCTTTTAGGCTGGGTGATTTCATAGGATGACAGGCTGTTCTGAGCCTGCCTCAGCTTTTGGAACATGTCAGGCATTTGCTGAAGACAGAGCTGTCTGATACTCCTTTCTAGTTGACTAAATTGCCTGGCTGTGCAGGGAAGAGGTGTAGGAATTGCAGGAATTGAACCTGTGAGTCTTGAAGCGACAGTGTGAGGCACTGAAAGGAGTCAGGCTTCTCCCTCTGCTTCTGCATTCACACAGTGCATGATACCCCATGCAATGGTTATCATTAGCAGTATGTATTATGCCATGTCCGCTTTATTATTTCCATATTCTGGTATTTATGGACCTGCTCCCACAGCCACATTCCATCCACACAACAGCTTCCCATGAGAGCATCACTCACGTGCAGCTTCTCCTTAGCAATGACACTTACTGGAACAAAACATCTCATTCTCTGCTCAGGAATGCAGAAAAACCCTTGATCCAGCCAGATTCTGCTATTCCAGGGAAAATACACCATGGACTTTCCCAGTCTTTGCAAACTCCTACTGCCACCAGAGCAGGGACACTCAGTACGATGCTGCTCCAGAGTCACTTGTGCCACGAAGGAGCTTCCAGCACAGCAGTGATGGAGTGTGTCCAGCTGGGATAAACTCAGACACTTCTCAGTGACGGGCA
The DNA here is from genome assembly GCA_013399695.1 of Formicarius rufipectus. Classification (NCBI taxonomy): domain Eukaryota; kingdom Metazoa; phylum Chordata; class Aves; order Passeriformes; family Formicariidae; genus Formicarius; species Formicarius rufipectus. Next base: position 171,942 of record VXAU01002078.1, read on the forward strand.
ACAAAAGAATTCTGAGCACCTCACCTCCATCTTCACAATCTTCAGGAGCTTTGGCCTTCTTACAGAGCCGGGGGTCGAGCCACGTGGTCGTCTTGGTGTTGTGGCTGTGGAGCAGAACACGTGCCTTTAATGGGAGAGAACTCCCTCAGACTGAGGAAACTTTGCTTTACTTATTTACTGTCATAGGAGAAACTGTAGCCTTTAGATAATATAGCCTTTATTGGTGCCTCAGTCACACCAAAAAATGCTGAAAAGGCACCAGCACACTGGAGACTCTGCAGGACACATGGGGAGTGCCTGGGGTACGAATCAGACCCCAAAAGCCCATGTGGGAGTAGCAGCTGTCTCTGCCTCATAGGAAAAAAGACTTTCAGCCTCCTTGTGATTAACTCTCAGGAAGGTTTCTGTTTCATTTTTGCCTTATAATTCATAAATGAGGCATTTTCACACGTGCACTCGTGAGCTACTTTCCTATCCTGGACTTTCATCTGGGCTATTTGTATTTTGAAAGATGCATTCCCAGCCAAGGAACACAAGCAGGGAAGAAAGAATAAAAAAGGTCTCAGATTTCAGAGAAATCTGACACAGCAAAGGTTTCTAAAATTATAGAATTAAGTTATACACATACATTATATAACTAAGTTTTTATTCCCTTAGCAATACCCGCCCAGCCTTGTATTTGTGAGATGCAAAACTTATACCAAACAAACTGACTTTGCAGGTGGAACCAGAAGGTTTTCCTGCACAATGGCAATTACAAAGAACGTGCAACACCAACAAGGACTAGAACAGTAGGAATATATTTGGTTTCATACAAAAATAGAAGCAGTGAGAGGAGGAAAGAGCTGCAGGAGTAGCAGCAGCTTCCCAGCCTGCAGCACTTCTCTCCCTGAGGGGACAGCAAGCCCTCTGTTGCACCAGTTACTCACTCGATGAAGTAGATCATGCCAGTGTCTGTGTAGGCCATCTCCCAGTTCTTGGGTAGGGGTTCCAGGGTCTCATCCCTCGACAAATAATTTCTGAAGTCCATATTGCTGCTTGTCTGGTTGTAGCTGGGAACAGGTTTCATCCAGTCAGGAGAATCTGAGTGTTTTTCTTTGTTTTCTGCAGTTGTTCAGGGAAAGTGTTACTATTTGTCAGATGCTTATGTTGTTTCTCAGAGAGAACCACCCTCTTAATCTGGCTAGGAGTGGATGTCAAACACATCCCCGTATATGATGTGCGTTTTTCCACTTTGTTTTTTGTGTTGGTTTTGGCGTTTGTTTTTTTTTTTTTTTTTTTTTTTTTTTTTTTTTTTTCCCAGCTGTGAACTTTGAAAAGCTGACATGAAAACACTGAACTCTGCTCTTCTCCTGCCAAACAGAATTAACCTTGTATTATGTGTCTGAGCCTACTCTGAAAAAAAATCAACCCTGGTAGGACTCCAAACTGACTGCACTTTGTTGCTGTTCCTACAGAGAGAAGTGTTTGTCATGCCATAATACATCCCCAAAAATCCTACTAATATTCCTCAAAACAGAAGGGAACGTAGAAAAGAACCAAACTGCCAGTAAAACAATCAACACCCTCCTACAAGCCACAAGCATTAAAAAAAGAAATATCCCAAAAATCCCTGCAGGAAGCTTTAAATGGAAGCTTCCACCCTTCAGAGCTGAGATTATGCTCAGTATCCTCTGTGACATGATGATGGCCATGACCTTCACCCAACCACCAGCCCCCTCTGTGGTGCTGTCAGCCCTGAAGGTGGTAAGATTAGATCAGGTCTGGTCAGTATAAGTCTGTCTTAGACACTCACACACAGGATCAGCTGCAAATGCAATGTGACAGCTCCTCTGCACCATCAGTTCTTCCCCCTCGAGATGAGTAACCATGACAGCAAAAGCAAAAGGGCATCCTGCCAACCTCAGAAAGTTCCTGCTGGACATTGCTCCAGCCTCAACATACTTGGCTTTATTTCTCTCCACAAACTCCCCCTCACATGGTTTCAGGTGGTGTTCCCTCAACCAAAATAACGTGAAAATTTTACAGCATGAGCTGGTGCTGCCCCTTAAACCAACTGCTTCCCCAAAATTTATGTGTACAAATTCAGTAATCACCTCAAAATTAAACAGTAACATTCACAGGGCAGGAATTCTACTTTGAAGGATTCTTGGTATCTGAAGAGCAGATAAATTTTTCCTTACTGCTCACGTAACTCGCCCATCCCCAGCGCCACATGCTCTCCATGAGAAGTGCATTCTGTGATGCAATTGCACATCTGGCTGGGAGAACAGCTGGTTCTTTTAAAACGACCATTTCAAAACCATGTAGAAGCACCAGTCCGAAGAGAAACTACCTTCAAACCTCACCAAAACTAAGTAAGCAGGAATGTTAATTGTAAACTCCTTATCCATTCACACAACACTCCAGGGAGTTTCTCCCTTGTCAACCAACCTATCCCGCCGCTGCCATTAACTGCTTCCTTTTCCTCCTCTTCCTCCTCTTCAGGGAGAGAACTTTCCATCCTCTGCATTTTACTGACAGATGTGGTTCTTTTCCTCTGGGATTCAGTATCAAAATCATTGTCAAAAAGAACTTGATCCACTGGATCAGGCTGGAAGGGGCTGGGCTCTGCTGGAGGCTTTGGAGTGCCATAAAAATTACCTGGAAAGGAGACAGAAATTAGGAGCAATAAAGCACTGATGCTGCTGAAAGCACTGGCAGAGCCTGTGAAAGTTTTATCACCCATGTCTATGTATTTTGGTGAAAACAACTCCTCAAAGACGGCATCAGCACTATCAAAACCCAATCAATAGTCAAAGCCTATTTATTCCTACACTGACTTTTTGCCAATGGTGTAATTACATATCCGAAAACAAGAGGTTTAATTCAAAATTTCTATCCTGTCACAAGTTTTCTAAAGAAAAAGATGGATTTGTTATTGTGCCTGGAATTCACTAATACTCCATAAAGAGACTTGGGGAACAATCTGAGAAGCAAAGCAGTGAAAATCCATAACTCTTACTCTACATACTAATTAACAGAGTAATATGCAGCAACAGAAAACACACTAAAGTCAAAAAGCAAATTAATTTAATGCAGAAACCAAGTATCTATTTACATAAAAGCAGTTAACAAAGAACTGATTTTTAAAACCTACAATTTTCTCCTGACAACACACTTGCTAAACAAAGCTCTCAGCATGGCCTCACCTAAAAATGACTTGTACTTGAGAAAAAGGAACAGATTTTGCCTTCAATATTTTTATCTAAAACACAAAGGAATCATCTGCTGTTTTCTGAAAAAGAATTTCAGCAATTGACCTCTCTCCTGACTGCTCATATGATTTTTATTAAGGAACTGAGCACACGGCAAGAGAGCTTCCCAGAATTCCTGCTGAGGTAACTTCTGCTGCCTGGATATGATTTTGACCATGTAAATAAAATAAATAAGAATCTCTTCCGCAAATATCAGTGAGGGTCAGGCTCGGAGTGGAGACAGCCAGATAAAGGGCAGCTAAGAGGGGAAAAAAAGCACCTAAATTTGCTCAGGAGATTTCCGCAGACAGGACAATGTCAACAGACAGCACAGCACATGGAAAGCAGTGGGGCACAGAGCCTTTCCCAGGATTGCCTCCTTAGACATTTTCTTTGCTTTTTTTCTCACCACTTTCAAGACAAAATTCTTCCCCCATCACATTTAATAAAAACAAGTTTGCTCCAGATTTGGACAATCTGGCCTATTGCTGTTTAATTTTTCCTTGGAAAAGGCTTCTGTTTTTCCCTGCTGCATCAGACTTCCCCTTGCCTTCCGCCCTTTTGATGCAGGGCTCGGAGGAGAATATGGATCTGCTCTCTGAGCTTTACACAAAATGGACTGAACTCTGTTAAAATTGTACCAAGCACAGACAAACCTTTTCAGGATACTTCCCAAAATGCAAGGAGGAAAATCATGATGTGGCATGAAGGCTGGTTGAAAGGACAACCTGTGATTTAGCAGAGAGCTTTACAACAAAATCACTCCCCCTTTTTACAAGAGAACCCGAAAGTAAGACTCACTGTTGTCCCTCTGCTACTGTAAAAGAACATCAGATGGGCAGGAAAAGTGGCAGCACAGAAGCCACACTTGGACTGAAGTCTTGGACACGACTGCTTGGTCCTTATTCCCATCCCATTACACATCACCAACGTACCATCATATGTTCCACTTTCTAGCAAAGCTCCACTTTCTTCCAGTGCTTTAAACTGCTCAACAGGAATGAAATTATAGTCTACCCCAGGGACCTCCCCATCTCTGGGAGCCCTTGTAGTACCTGCAAAGAGAGAAAACACTCTTGTAAGATACTTACAAGCTGCCTGTTACTGCCTTCTGTACAATTCAGTAAAAACAAGGTGTTTCTGAATCTTTATAGGATGATGTCACTCTAGTGAGAGTCAGAACAAGTGGTGAGCTAGGGAATAATAATGTATAAAAACTAGGCCAAGAAGTTACACAGGAATGACAATTCTGGTCCTGACAGAGGAGGAGACAAAGCTGGGCGAGTTGGTAATTACAGAGAATTCTTTCTTATGCTCAGCAAACCAAAAACCAGCCTCTGTGGCAGCTGCCAAGGTTTGGGTCAGGCAATCTCAGTCTGGAATTCTCGGAATAGCTGTGGAATTTCACTTCTACCCAGCTGTAAGGGTGCTGCATCTCCCCTGTTTGCACCAGCACCAACCCTCTCATTGGCATGACTAAGCACCTTTGATTTTTGAGTCATCAAATCCATAACTAGGCACAAAACTGATTTTTTACCTACAGTTCAGAGTGTAAGCCACACTCCAAGCCCTGGCTGAAGGTCAGCTTTTTCAAAGCAATCAGTAAACTCCTGTGTTAATGCAGAGGTTCTCAAAGTGTCATGTCTATGAAAATAGGCCTCCCATAGTTAAAACAGTTTAATTAAAGCTCTCCTGGAAAGGACTGCACTGATTCATTACTGCCTATAACCCACCAGCATTTTAAAGGCATATGTCAATTTTCTCAGGCAGCAGCATGAACAACAGCTAGTAAATAAAAGAGAGTAACAGTGAAATGCAGTTTAAGAAAGCCACAAACTCTTGGGTGTGCTCAGAGAGAACAAAACAGAGGTCCTGTAAATAGAAAAAACGTTAGTTGACAAACTCAAAAGGTTTCAATGCAATGGACATTTGAATAGTCAGTGATGAGCCTTTTTAATCAGTCTGTCTGCTCAGGATGCTCAAACACTTCCTCTGTACTTTCTGCCACTGTCACCCCCCTCTGCCACTCTATTTCTATTACTGAAACACCCTGAATTGTGAACTTCTTGCTGCTTTTTCCGTTCATGTTGGCTGCACCAATTCATGGCAACTTCAGATAGAGAACTACTCCACAAAGCCAGGAGTTCCTGCTGCAAGGTAAAGCTATAAACCAGATTAAGAGAGAAGGCAATTAAAGCTCGCAAATGATGTGATTGTTAGCAGGAACAGATCAAATGAGGCTGGTCTTTACATACTTACAAGGGATGGTTCTCAAGTAGAGATTGTCTCTGATCACTTGCTGGAGTTTGTGGTCTATCGAGCCCTTCTGGAACTGAAGGCTCAGGTAGTGGCGCAAGTCTTTGTTGATGACTTTTCCTTAAAAAACCCAACAAACGAGAATAACTTGTAAAAATTAAGCAGGACCTCATGACAGGAATTGTGTTTCACTGCTATGAATGTTTCAGAAAAAGCAAGCAGTGAAAGAGTTGGGTTGTTTTAAATGTAATTACCAGAATGGGAAAAAAATAGTCTGCGCTATCATATCACAGAATCCCAGAATGGTTTGGGTGGGAAGAGACCTTAAAGCCTATCCAATTCCTCTCCCTGCCATGAGCAGGGACACCTTTCACCAGCCCAGGTTGCTCCAAGCCCTGTCCAGCCTGGCCTTAGACACTTCCAGGGATGGGGCAGCCACAGCTTCTCCTGTGCCAGTCCCTTACCACCCTCACAGACTGAAGTTTCATCTGGCACAGTGGTTTTAAGCAGAGCTGAGCAACCATCTGACATCACTATCTCCCAAACTAGAGAGTGACAATATTCTGGAGTTGTCTGAAAGTCAAAAAAAAGTAGTAAAATACAAAATGTATTACCAAAATTTAAAGTCTCCATGGACAGGAAACTATTGTCACTGTATTTTGAAGCAGTTTCCATTCAATTTACACCCACTCACTAGTCACCTGAGCTCAACATTTTGTCACATGGCAACCTGCATCCTTGGTATTACAAAAAGAAAATATTTCCTTTCCAAAAACATTGCATAATAGAAGAGAGCTGGTTTTTTTTACAATTACTCCTTTGCAATACTTCTGTCAGGTATCATTAGTGAATCTGTCACATCACTGGAGAACCACAGCCCCTTCAGCACACAAATAAACTGAGCTCTTGAATTACTGGCTCATCCTTCTGACAGGAGGGTACGAACCAAGCTTTTGTACCCTGTCAGCCTCCCAGAAAGCACATTAAATAGGGTTCAGCAGCCTTGGGAAATCTAAAGTTCCATACTACAGAACACTCAGGACTTTAGGGGGAAAGCTCAGCCTTTGTCTCCAAATCCAGCCCAGAAGATGGGCAGCAGCAGGCGAGTGCTGGGATGGCATAACAGCAGGGAGAAGACCTGAAACGGACAACTTCTCCTTTTAAATTACATCACCAGCAGGTCATGAAATGCATGAACCCGCCCTAGGAATGGTTCTGGCAGGAGCCCCTGAAGCCTGGGAGCCCAGCTGCTGAGGAGAACACCCCAAAGAGGGCACAGACCCATGGCAGAGCTCGCCCACACCTTCAGCCAACACTACTGTGCTTATGTAAGTGTCACATTTGGATGAAATCCCAACAAACCCCAACCAGCAAAACCCTTCCACCACCAGCTGAGTTCTTCCAACCATGTGTCACTCCTGAAAAGTTGGCTGCAAGTTTGGGTTGTGGCAAGTTTGTACTTTCCCTTCCCTTTCAGTCAAGTGAAGGGTAGACCAAACCTTGTACTCATCTCAAACATGACCTCAGCGACCACTAGCAAAGAGAATTTCAACCTGCACCCTCTTCCCTCTAAACAAAGCCATGGTCACGCTGAGACGTATTTCCAAGTGGAACCAAGATTATCTATCAGCCCTTCAGAGGTCTCTGCTGTCCACAAATTAACCAAAACCCAAACAAATCCACCTTAAGCCCCCAAGCAAAGAAAGCAAAAGCCCATAAAAGGCAAGCACAGCCTGTGCTGAACACAGGCCCTAAGCTTCAAATGAGGCCGATTTTTCACCTGCTTTAACACTTCATTTATCAGAAGATTACATCCAAACCCACAAAAATCATTCTGCAGCACCAGGACAACAGCTCAGCATCATCCTTGTGGGTGTCCAGGGTTACAACAAGCAACACACAATTCCCACTAAAGTGGATCCCACCAAATCCTTCACAGATGCGGAATGTGCAGCACCTGCAGTGCCTCCAGGGTCAATCCTGCCTGGTGTGATGCCAGCAAGCCCTCACCTCAATTCCCTGCTTTACCATGATGAACTGTTCCTTATAAAACTTTGGATTTGCTTTTTGTAGCATAATGAGCAAAACATGTCACAGAAAATGGGAAAAAATGGGGTAATCTCCAGTGAGAAGTATATTTTTCATTTGTTACTACAAATCGCTTTATTGTTTGTAGACAAGATGGTTTCTCAACATTAAAAAAATGTTTTACTGCTAAAATGGTCCATCCATCTCTCTGTCAAAGTCTGATCTGTAGCTCTGCACTTCAGCAATCCCAGCACATTTCACTTAGGCAGCTGAATCTGATCATTAGCTACATTCAGAGCCCTACATGTCAGAAAAAGCTTGGCAAGAGCTGAAAATCTGCACTGGATGTAGAATTAAAGGGACTTTATTTACTCACTGATCTTCCCCTCCTCATGTTTTAAAATTTAAAAGCTCATAAACCCTTTCCAATAAATAGCGACTCAGTTAAAAGACAAAGTAAATGTAAAGCTACTGATAAGGATATACCAACACTGAGGGGTTCATCTTAACATTAAAACTTTAGACTGGAGATCCAGACTCTGAGACCAAGGTGACTAAGCTGAAGACTGAAAGGATTGCCTGGGGAAAACAGAGGAAAATCAAGCAAAAGAGTAGGCAGAGGGAAAATGACACAAAGCCATGGAGAGAAAGGTGTGCGTTAGAAGTCAGAAGAATAAAGTAATTGCATGGATGCTTTAGGCAACCTCCAGAGCTTGCTTCACGAAAAGCCAGATTATTTCCCCTCCAGTCCATGCTCCTTTACATTGTTTCACGCAGGCTTTTAGGAGAACCTCATGTATCAGCATCCTCAAAATGACCCAATAAATGTCGGGTTCGTGTTTGTGTTGCTGCTGAGCTGCCTCTGAAGGATGACACAGGCAACACAGGGACCAGTCAAGAGGAATAATGTACTTTATATCATTCAGGTTCTGCAAGATGAACAGGCACAAGCCTCCTGTTTTCAGTTTTAATCTAAATTAACCACGAAAGAACTGTTTAAACGAGGCTACGCTGGGTAAGAACTAAGTGACTGCAGGAGGGAAAAAAGGCTCCAGTGCCACTGCAGCAAATCCCAGCTCTGGAAGGACAGAGGCGAGTGACAGGCACACAGTGAAACACAGCGATGGTGGCTCTCACAAACTGTGCTGCTGAAGTTGCCTCTGCTGCTGTACCTAAGCAGGATGAGGAGCAGCTATTTATACATCCAACCTGTCATGGAAACGCTCAAGAACACCCTTTGCAGTTACAAACAGAGGGAGAATTGCCATGGTGCTACTAGAACTCAACACTAAAACCCACTTCTGGATCAGCAATGCTGGTGAAATGGCAAAGTCAATGCTCAAATATGCAAATAAATTGTAAGAATTCAGTCTGTGTAGTTTTTATGTTGCTGTCTGGTAATAATGTCACAACTACCTCTAGCTAATGCTGCTGGTATATGGAATATCTGTGATATCTCCCAGAAATCACTCCAGGGACCACATGGAAATTTTCCATGTTGCTTTGATGAACATTTTACACGGTCACAGGTGACAGCCTTCCAGAGGCATGGAATTCTCTGCCCTGCTGGGGAGTGATGCCTTGAGGTTTCCATGCCAACACCTTCTGGAGACAGTGGCAGCTACAGGCTACCAAGGAGCTACAGTGCTCATGGGTGACTGGACACTGTTTTTCCTTCCAACTTTTTGAAAAATACTTCACTGTCCACTATGAAAGCCATTTTTCAAAGTAGTACTTTATTAAAAGCATCCTGCTCTCCTATTAAAGTTCCTAATTTATTACTAGGGCTTACATCTTCACTGTAGCTTTTAGCATAAAAATGTAATTTTAAGTGAACAAAGGAGAAAACGGAATCACATTCCCTTTTTTTTGGGTGGAGCTTTCAAAAGCTCAGCAGCAGTTCTGGTGTGCTCTGCTGGTGAAGGGCAAAATCACAGAATCCTATAATGGTCTGTGCTGGAAGTGACCTTCTAAAGCCCACCCAGTCCCACCGGCAGGGACACCTCCCACCAGCTCAGGGTGCTCCAAGCCCTGTCCAACCTGGCCCTGGACACTTCCAGGGATGGGGCAGCCACAGCTTCTCTGGGCAACCTGTGCCAGGGCCTGTTCACCCTCACAGCCAACAATTCCTTCCCAATATCCCATCTGTCCCTGCCCTGTGGCACTGGGAAGCCATTCCCTGTGTCCTGTCACTCCATCCCTTGTCCAGAGTCCCTTTTCAGCTCTCCTGGAGCCCTGTTTGAGCACTGGAAGGGGCTTCTAAGGTCTCCCAGGAGCGGTCTCTCCTCCAGATGAGCCCCCCCAGCTCTCCCAGCCTGGCTCCAGAGGGGCTCCAGCCCTGGAGCATCTCCAAAGCCACTTCAGCAGCTCCATGTCCTGCCGCTGCTCCCCAGGGCTGGAGGCAGCTCCGCAGGGTGGGTCTCACCATGGGGGCAGAGGGTCAGAATTCCCATTCCCTGCTGTCCACACTGCGGGACCAGCCCAGCACACGGAAGATTTCTGGGTCCCACCACACCCGCTCAGGTCCACCCTCTCCCCCCCAAGCCCGGGGCTGGGAAGGCAGGAGCATTCCCAGCTATTCCCACGGTGATCTGCCGCCACCTCCCGGTACCTTCCAGCTGATCCCCCGCGTTCCCTCCCCCTTTCCCACTCCCCAAATCCCCTCACCACCCCTCTCCACCCCCCTGGGGGGGTTCAAATCACACATATTGGATATTGCCTCAACACAGGGCTTCCTCACTCAGAGCAGAAGCGTAACAGGAGTCCCACCACGTACGCTCAGAATTCCACACATGGGAACATAATCCCAGAGCGTCCACGGCTCTGCTTGGCTGCGTGACATGTTACATAAGCTGGGGCTGCAAAAGGCCACCCCGACCAAGAAAATCCCAGTGAAACACATGTTAAGGGCTATAAAACAGTTCACAGAAGGACTGGAATAGGAACTAACAAGGTTCACCAAGCGGAATGCAGTTACTGTTCAATTAAACTGGGCTGTCAATATAAAGAAAGAGAAAGATTAAGTGATCTTTGACGTGACTAAGCAAAAGCTGTTTAAAGAAATGTTCAGCTCCACAAAGCAGGGAGGATGCATCAGGAAGCCCTGAGTTATAATTAGTGTGTAACATTAACTTTATTATGCTCCTCAGCAACTACTCACCTATGATAATTTCACACAAGCCCCTGATCTGAACATGTGTGTTCACAGAGCACAATAAACAACTTGGGAGCTCACAAAGGAATTGCTGCATTCACAGAATGTGGAGAGGACAGAAAAGCCCCTCAGTACCTGCACAGGGACCTGCCCACCTGGCAAATCCAAACAAGGAATAGGTGGGAAATTCAAATTATTGCAATTAATATATAAAAGAGCAACATTTTAAGAGTGCCCAACCCAGTCAGAGGTGCCTCCTCAGGTTGTAGGGCAGAAACACCAAGGAATCACTGTGCAGAAGCCTGTTTTTCCTTCATGGTAGGGGACCAGGAGCCCTGGGACCACCAAGGGGGAAGGTTGAGACTGGCAGCTCATGGCCCAACCCATCCAGGGCTCCCTGACATGTTCCCACTCAACACCTCCCCATCGCCCTTCCAGCTAACGGAGACAAGAATTCAAGTTTTGACCCTGCCTATGGAAGAGTGGAGCTCCCTGAGAAAACCTGGGACAGGGCAGGAGGTGAGATGACATCACATCTGGGAACAGAGATCTTGGTCCCACTGCTGGCTCAGGGTAACTTTGCTCATTCCCAGCTCCATCAGGAGCAGTTTTACTTCCCAAGAGACAGGAGCAAGGAAACGCCTGTGTCCAGTCCAGGGGCTCAATAAGCACCTCCAGCATCCGGGATTACCAGCTGCTTTGGAGTTAAGTCCCTGCAAGGATGCTCAAAAGACCAAAAGCAGATAATCATCTCAGGAATGTGACAGGAACTTCTGATGGCCTGCTTTTTAATGAGGCTCAACCAGAGGTCGGTCCACACCGTTCTGCTCCCACAGTCTAAATTAATCACGTCCTTTGATTGCCAGACCCGACACGAGCAAAGGCCAAGTGTTGACTAATCCAGCAGAGATCCTCCAAAGCCCACGGTGGGCAGGTCTCTGGCTCCAACACCAGAAGGGCATCCTGATTTGCTGTATCACTGGTAGGTAGAGACATTTGTCTGAAACCAGAAATCAGTCACAGGGGACAGATTCTTTCCCCTGACAATGAAGAAGACAAGGTAAAGAATGAAAGTTGATTTCTCATAACAAACGTGGGAGAAGAGCCAAATACATCAGCAGCGTATTTTGGGATGTGAAATGCAAATGATGTATTTTACAAAGACAAAACAGAAAAAGAGAAAACTTAATTATTAAAGGGCATGAAAAAAAGAGCAAAACTGCACTTTAATCTGCCATGACCATACTGACAGACTTCTCACCCCTCCCCTCGGTCCAGCATCATTTGCAGAGCTCTGGGTTGAGAGCAGACTAAGAGATGCCAAGAACCAAACTCTCCTGCAGGTCCTAATGCTGTTATCAGCAGAGGGAGAATCTGGAAACAACTTGGGAAAGTTTCTTGATGAAGGAATGGAAAGCCCTGAGGATAAGGAGGTGATGAGTGCAGATGTAACTGAGATGGACTACTGGGGAATACGGATAGGTATCAAGGAGGTATTACAATTGAGAATAGAGCTTTAAGTAGAAAATATTTTCAAAATAATTTTTGAATTCCTTTTTAACAACAGCTTTCAAACAATCACTAACAGAATCTCACGAAAGCCTCTTGGGCTGTGTGAATTTCCCTCTGCTAAATGTCTGCAGAAAATATTTGACTGAAGACAGGGACAGCAAAGTCATTTTCAAGAAGCCATGCTGCACTCACTGGGTTATTCCAGCATCTAGACAAAACATGTTAGAATAAAGGAAAAGGGGTAGTTGAGAAATTATCAAAATTTTCAGGCAAAGGACAATTCAAGACAAGGCCTTTACTCTGTTATTCGTTTGTGATGAGCTTTTGTACACGGCCCTGCCAAGCCCATCCCAGCTTTCCCAAAGCTTGTTGGAGATGGCTACCCACTTGATTTACCATGCATCTTAATTGCATCACACAGATATTTTGGAATCATCAGACACATGGAAATCCTCAGCCTTCTGATGCCACTATTGATATAGATCCAAGAGAGGCTCAGGCTCAGGGTAGGCTCTGCAGGTGAACCTGAACTCTCTGTCTGCTCTTCGTATATCCTGACCATCGTTTTTCCATGAACATGTCCAAGAACTGGAAATCTAACAAATACTGAAGACCTAAACCAGCTACATTTACATTTTACAACCTCCTAAAAATACTCCAAGGCCTAAGACCAATGGGAAGCCCTGGGATATCAGCACAGAACGAAGGAAGCAGGACTGGAGGAGCCCTTGTCAATGAACAGCAGGGCCTGCCCAAGCAGCAGAGAAGGAATTTAATTCCCCTAAGTAACACAACTAATCCATAAACTTCTAACTACAATAGCAAATCTGGTTTCTTTGTAGTGAAATCACAGTGCAGAGCATTTGCAGATTACCTTGCTGTGAAATAAAGGTTGGTAAGTGGCTAAATGTTACTGGTGTCAGTGTGCTTTGAAGAAAATTGAATTAAGGATCTCTCATGTAGCTAAACTATGGCTGTGTCATTAAAGGCATTCTGCAAATTTATAAAAAGTAAAGGCTAAGTATGTCAGATTCCCATAATTACATTAACATGATAGATGCAGAACAATTCATGGAGGAATTTACGCAGTCTATTGTACAGAAAAAAAATCTCCACAGACTCTTCACAGCCCAAATAATCCATTAAACCAGATTCATTTAGTCACTGGAACCTGGGAAACATTAGAAAGGTTTACTTTTTTAACTGTAGTCTACTATATGCTGCCTGATAAATTCTTGGTAATATATTTTTATTTACGGAAACTGTGGTAAAGATAAGACTTACAGTATTAATAAATCATTTACCAGAGCACTCAAAGTACTGGCAGGGTGTTTACAGCACTACTGAAAGAAATGAAAACCTGTTTATCCACATTTAAGAAATAAGGTTGCCACCAATCTCATTAGAGTTTGCATATCCCAGTTCACTTAGGGGATTTTCTTATTTCGCTTAGTAACACAAAATAGACTCAGAAAACACCAGTAACTATGAATGTTGACTTCTTAAGCTTCCAGATTTAGATCTCTCAGTACTAAAAACAACTGAAGGGGTGTTCAACATCAGCCTTTACAGGATAATGCCTTCAGATCCTCAAAGTGGTGACTGATTTAGGGAAGCAAAGTTTCTCATTTCTCACTCTTGAACATTCCAGCATCCTGGGCTGTACTTGTACTGCTCCCTGAAACCTCTCAGGGTTTGAAATGCTCTCCCAGTAAACCAGCCCTCTGTTAGTAAACCTATGCAGAACTAATTTGGTTCTGTGTTTGCTGATGACCTTCATCATTAAAGCGTTTCAAGTTTTGAAGATAACTAAAACAATGCTTTGGAAGGCACATCCCCAAACAATCTCTGAGAAACACAAAAAGCACTGGCAAAACAGGTGTTATTTATTCCAAAAAACACTCAGAGCTGAGAAATACAAGAGGAGAAATGTAAACAGTGGAAGCCTGGACGCAATTCCCCAGGGTTCTATTTTTGGCAGGACAGACATACCAAAATCAACAGTAAGAGAAGACTCCAGAGTGTGAACACCCATGACTGGTTCCCTGACCTACCATGAAAAAAAACCCTATTGTTTAGTGCACAAGGAAGAGGAAAGAAAATATTGGCAGAACACAGATGGCACTAGCTGGAGCCTTTCAGTGCCATTTGGTGGGCAAATAACATATGAAAATATGAAAACTCTTGATGAGAATAACACTTGTTACCTAGTTAACACTTTGCAGATGCACCAAAACGGGCTGAATCTTGGAAGTGAACAACAAACCTGGAGTGACATGACAGGGGGAATAGCTTAAACTGAAAGACAGCAGGTTTAGTTATGGGTATTAGGAAGGAACTCTTCCCTGTGAGGGTGGGCAGGCCCTGACACAGGTGCCCAGAGAAGCTGTGGCTGCCCCATCCCTGGAAGTGTCCAAGGCCAGGTTGGACGGGGCTTGGAGCACCCTGGGCTGGTGGAAAGTGTCCCTACCCACAGCAGGGAGAGGGGTGAGACGGGCTGAGCTTTAACGTCCCTTCTGAACCAAACCATTCCACGATTCCATGACCCAGCACTGTGAAACTAAGAGGTTTTTAACCTTCTACCACCCACCTTGAGCTCATCCTCCTCCAGCTGCAGAGAACAGAACATCTGCAAGGCAGCTCCTATCTCACCACAACCACCACCAAACAGTTTTACTCCCAACAGCCCAAAAGCAGGAGCACTCATCTCATGTGCCAGAACACATTCTGAGCAGGCACAGCATCAGCAGAGCTCCCAGAAGGTGTCCCTGCCCTTCCATGTGCTCCCAGGGCACAGCCAACATCTCCGCAGGGCACCCCTGGCTAGGACATGGCAGGATGGGGACACACCACTTGGGAAGGGAGGAAAAGGCTGGAAAGTGAGAGCAGCTGCATTTGGAAACCCATGTGTAGGGCACCAAGCGATAAAGGCTCCATCGGATGCAAAAACAAGGAGCATTTTGCACTTACACAACCCCTGGGCAATTTTGTGAAGAGGTATTTATCTTTCAGTTGAAATGAAGTGTGTAAGTTTAGGGGGGTAAACAGGAAACAAAACATACACGTACAATACTGAAAATAGGAGTATGCTGAGAGCTGATGAAAAATGTTGGCAATTACTGGTGGACCACACAGCTCATTATTTTCCACCAAATGTTACTTTTTCTTCTCTGTATCCTGTTACATCTATAGACATTGTCAGCCTGTGCACAATTTCCGTGGAATGACGGCATTTTAAGTTGGTTTTGTGCCCTGCATTGGTAGCAAAAGAGCTTGCAGAGCCTAAGAAATTGCCTATAACCTTGAGGATTTTATTATAAAATGAAAATCCTTTTGAGTAAACTAGTCAAACTTTCAGACTGCAGCTTCACACACACCAGTATCAGATATGATTACAGTAATGCAGCGCACGCACACAAAAATCCATTAACCGTGGGAATACAGTCAGGAGAATTACCAGTGAGCAGGGTTTGCTCTGATAATGCCAAGTATTTTAATACTCTATTATTAAATAGGAGAACAGCAAGACACAAAGGCCTCTACAGCTGTTTCTGATAAAAGATCAGACACTGAAGGAGATATGAGCAGAACTCAAATAAATTTAAAATAATGAATGGGTTTCAAATAAAATGAAAACATAACCATTTCCTTCAACTTCACAGTAGGGAAGAAAAATGCAAAAGAACTTTCCACAAGAGAAGACTGACCTTCTCTATTATATATGGAGACTTTCCTCTCTTCCCTTTGAGTTGCTATTTTCTTGAGACGTGAAAAAAGCACTGAACAGATCAACAATCTTTGTGTATTTATGAATATTTGTTATATTTTGAAGTGATATTTTAATGCTCTATTATTCTCCAGATCCTTCCCCACACTTTGCTAGGAAGCTGTATGTATCCTACTTAATCATGGGAAAAATGGAGCATTTTACAACTTCCTGAAACAACTAAGACTCACTGCAGAGAATTTGGTTTAAATTCTCACAATACTCCACCTCTCAGCATGGCCCATGATTTTTCCCTCAAATCAGCTGCGTTGGCACTGATGGTAAAGAAGAATCCAGATAAACTGCACCCTGTGAGCCTCTGCCACTGCCAGGTTTGTGAGAGAGACAAGGATTTACAGGGATGTCTGGAGAACTCATCAAGCCCAGCTTGGGAGCCTGAAACACCTCACAAAACCATAGACCTGAAGGTCTAATTAAGAGATGTAAAGCACAAGGGACCACTTGGTTTTGACATCACAACAGCAGATGAATCAAATAAACTGAGCAGGGAGGAATACAGGATTGTTAATTTTGGAAAAGGTCTTTATGATCATGAAGTCCAGCCATCAACCAGTACCACCACCATGTTCACCACTAGACCATGTCCTTAAATGCCATATCCATGCATTTTTTTAACATTTTCAGGGATGGTGACTCCACCACCTCCCCAGGCAGCCTGTTTCAAAGTTTTCCAACACTTCCCATGAAAAAATGTTCCTAATATCTAATCTAACCCTCCACCAGCCAGTATGGCAACACAGTAATGGGCTCAAACATGTTAAAAGAGGGTGTTACAACAATCTAAAGGGTCAAAACAACAATTAGAATTTTTAACACAAACATGTTAAAAATACAGGGTTGTTTTAATAATAGCACTTTAATAAAGTTTCTTAATTGTGTATTCAAGGCCTTACTGAGTTTTAATCACTGAGCAACTCATTACACTACAGAGGCTGTCCAGGGTGAGTTGTACCTGTCACTGCAACACTCGTATTGTAAAGTCAAATACAGACATTACAGCGTTGAGTTCAGAGTCCTCTGTAGCTGTCACAGGTTATAATAATACATAAATCATTTAGCCTGCTTCTAATTGAGAGGTGCAGCACCAAAAACAGAGTAAACTGAACAATGGAAGTGATTTTCCTCAGGCTAACTATGGCTTGTTATTTTTAATACACAATCTTCCATTCATTCCCTTTAATTTACAATGTGACATTTTAATTTATCCACACTATGAAAAAAAAAATTATTTAATCAGACAGCAAACAAACCCATTTGGTCTGGAAAGCACAATTAACATATGCAACTCAACAAAATGTTACTCCAGTCCCCAAACTGTTCTAATATTAATGCTTCCCTCTGGAAATCTGCAGCTGATGTGCAAATTCAAAGTTACTGACGTTCAGGGAGTGTTACTCCACATCCGAGCCCAAAAACGGATGCCCACGGGGTACCTGTGCAGGTTAAGCTGTCGCAGTGCTTGGCAGAGGCTGCCAGTCCCCGTGTTTGTCCTGACACAGCACCACATTTCAGCTGTGACATGTGTCTAACACACCAGATCTCATTGCTTCAGCACCATGCAGCTCTCCAGAATGACACATTTCACTCACATCCCCAAAGAAAAATGTCCTTGCAGCTGCTCCGTGTTACACAAGCCATTTAATCTGCTTGGGACTTGGCACTGCTTTCCCAGCAAAAGAGTATGTGTTCATTTGCCAAGACCTTTTTATTTTTGTGGGTATTTTTCGAGTGTTCTGATTAGAATAGAACTTATGCAAATCATGGACAGGTTTATTTTTAGCCTGCTTTTCTTTCCATAGGAAGTAAGACATGCAATTACACTCTGCATAATTTCTAGGCCCAGTAACCTATTTCAGTCTGGAGTTTGGCAGAGTAGAAGCCTGACAAAGACACTCTACTAACAGAGATGCTGGATGGCTGTTCCTCTGGAGCAGACAATCCTCTTGGGTGACTAACCAACATGGGAAACAAAATGTTCCCAGCAGAGGTGTCCCCCAGCTGCATTTGTGAGTGACAGCGGTAGCTGGACCCATAAACCAATTTATACAACAGTAAGTCGGGCTCTCAAATACCATCCCAAACAACTCTGCTTTGCACTGCTTTCAAGTCTAACAGTTCTTGTATGAGTATGGTTCATTCCCACAGAGAAGTGTGTTTGCTGAGCTACTCAGCCCCCTAAGCACACAGCGAAAGGAGCAATCCCTGCTCCAACAAACAAGTCATCATGCAGCTTCTGGGATGGAATTGGAACTTCTCCAACCAGCCTTTCAAGGAGCTCAGGGAAATCCCAGTACTGGCAGGGGTGGGATGCAGCATTCCCCATGGAGAGGCAGTTGGGCAGCGCGTTCCCAGCGCAGATCCCCGGCTGAGCGCAGATCCCCGGCTGTGCCTCGCCATGCTCCCAAGGGCTCCCAGCAGCTGGGAACACCACTATCTGTGTGCCAGGTCAGCACTCCTCTGATCAAACCCACCGTGCCACTGGATTAGAGACATCTCAGTTCAGCTGGAAAACAACCCCGTTTGCAGCTCTCTCTGCACAATGTGGACACTCAGCAAAATCCCTGGAAGCCCAGATGTGCCCCGGCCACGCCTGGTGCCAGTGCCTGACTCACGAGGTTCACACAGCGGTCCTGCACCCAGGAGGGCTTTGCTCAGTCTATCACAACTCCCGAGGACTGGGGTGCGCCCCAGTGAGCACCACAGCATCCCAGTAAGAAGTGAGGACACCCCTGTGCCCACAGGAACACGATGGAGTCTCTCCCACTGATCCCCTCTTTGCATGATCATGGCTAGAAGGAAACAGGTTCGTGTTCCCCAGATTTTTCAATGTATTTCTCAGCAAAACCACGCTTCGTACAGAAAAGTATCAATGCTGGTACAAACACCACTGCAACTCGTGACTGGCCTGGCTCATGCTGTGGTAAAAAGATATGAAAAATACTTTGACTCAAAACACAACCAGCATTTAGTATCTACTGTGGTTAATTTATACCCTTACAGAACCTTACCTTATTTAAAGTTTTCCCACTGCAGTTTTACATTGAGTGTATCCTACTCAGTGTTACTACACCATAAGATAAAACATGAGAAAATAGCCCAAGACCAACATTGTTCAAAAGACTTTTAACATCTTTCAGTCCAAAAAATACAGCAACTCTTTCACCTGTGTGATGTCAGTCTGCATTTTCCATCATTTACTTGGCACTACATTTTTATGTGAAGAGTACAAAAAAAAACAAACAAAAAAACCAAACAAGGAGCCAGGAGGTGCATGTCAGGGATCAGCAAAGCACATCCAGGGACATGAGGAAGTTTCTGCCTTGCTCTGTCACACCGACGAATTTCACTGGTGTCACTGCATGCACTCCAATTCTACTGTAACCCAATTCTGCGGGGAAGCTTCTGTTTATGGTCTTCAAAGCACATTGCTGAAGTAATCAAGTAAGGGAAGACCATTTCCCCATGTGTTAAGTTAATCATCATGTAATATGAAAAACGAATGGAATTTCTCTTTCCACTTGCACAGCATATCCTGTTATTTCATCACTATTCATTTGATAAGATTTATTTCCAGTTATGGCACCCAGGATTTTCAATTAACTGAACTGGTGCTTTCTCCAAGCAGAGCACGTGTGAGGAGTCGGAAGCCAACAGAGGAACTGCTCAGCCTCTGGGATCCAGAGGCTTTCTCGTGAAGTACAAGCAGGAGCCGGCCTTGCCGAGGCAGTGCTGGCACATCCCAATAGGATTACCTGCAGGAACTCTGGCCAGAGAAGCCAACCTGGCACAACTGCCCTGGAGGAGTCAACTGACGAGCCTCAAACATGTCCTGGGAGGGGTGCAAGTCATGCCACAGAGCCACAGCTCATCCACACAGATGGCAGAGGTGCTCACCTCCACTGTCTGGCACAGCAATTCGAATTTCTAACAGACTCAGAGGCTGACAGAACCTTCCTCACTACTGATGCAGTGTTTCACCTGAAAATCCACACACCTTCCCAGTACCAGCCTGCAGAAAAATCTGCCTGAGGCCACTCACATCACCTGAGCAGCTGCTGTGGCATTGGATATCCTTTTTAGGGTCCCTCCAACCCAAACTCTTCTATGACTCAAAATGCTTATTCTGCATTTTGTAAATACAACTTTGAAGTAGTAAATGCCCTTAAATCCACATGCTAAATATCAGTGCTCACAATTTACACAATTTCTCCAAAATTACTCTTCAAACATTTATTATCTGTGCAGAGTAGCTGGGCAGAGAAGCACAGTTGTGCTGTTTAGGGGACAGCAGAGGCATGAAGGGCACAAAGGGAAAGACACCTGTGTTCACAGCCCAGCATATACTAATTTATTTCTCTAAAGAGAAAATAAAGCATTGCAGAAGAGAATTATCCCAGAGGGCAGGCAGGTAACTGCAGCCTCAGCTCTAAATTACATAGCTAGGAGGTCAAAACGATCTTTATCTTCCTCCTTTGTACTCACTCACCCATGGATACAACAATGGCAATGCCACTCCAGGAACGCAGTTAACTTGAAATTTTGAAGGTTAATTTTACATGGCTGCATGTCTCTTTTTTTTGTCAGTTCCTGTTGGCCAAACACCTCCACATAACAGCAGGTAAAAACCCCACAGCACTAACGATTATTTTCCTTTAATGGCAATTTAAGGTTCAGATATCCACAGCGCGGCTTTCCTGTCATTTGAATCACGCTGCTTTTGTGCTTAGAAAACAGAAATGTTATATTTTACAACTAAAGGGTTAAGGACTTCCAAATTCAGCTCAACTGACCTTGGTGTGACTTACCACAACACAGTCAGCTCTTCAGAAACACAGATGGCTGAACTGATGCTGCCAATGTTTTAAGCTCAGAAAATGCTTCTTTTTCTCCCCCCCCCTCCAAAAATTATTATTTCCCTATACTGTGTTTACAGTTTTACATATATACTCTGCCTGCCAAGGAATTGTTAACTAATCACCATGAGATTCATTTTGTTAGCAAACAGCTGGGTACATGGTCATGCAACATCTGCTTCTCTGCATGTATTCTTATGTATTCTTTTTCTTATCTCTCAGTAGTTTGTAAGAAGAGTGCCTCAACGGAGCATGTCAGGCAGTATGTGGAAAAAGAACCTGGTAACTAATAGCTATTAAAATATAAACTTTCAGATTAATTATGGACTCACAGAATCATAGAAATATCCTGAGCTGGAAAGGACGCACAGGGATCATGAAGTTCAAGTCCTGGCCATGAAAATGTCACCCCCAAAATCCCATCATGTGCCTAAGAGCATGTCTCTTACAGGATGGAAATCCCAACTCCAGCAGGAATGAGACAAGTAAGAGACCTTCCCATGTCCTCAACACAAGCTTTTATTAAACACTACTGCAGCTTAGATAAAACAAAAATCAGGAATATGATGACCTTCTTTTAAGAAATGCTTCTGCAATAAAGTGCTCACAATGCCAGCATCTGAGAGAGTGGCAGATTGAAGAAGGACAAATAACCTATTCATTAAAAGGCTAAATCAGGTTTTCATAACCAAAAGGTCCTGAACATTAAAGAAAACTTGCTCTTTCATTACCACCTACATGAACTTCCAAGCACAAACCTCAGGTCAGTTCTGCAGCAGATTCAGTTGTGGCTGCCATGTGTGAGTACCTGCTCACTTACGGAGAAGTCATTCCACTTGGGGAACACCACAGCTGTATTACCAATTGTTTTTGACTTCAGAACAAACTTCTTCCACTACTCCATGCTATAAACTAGAACTAGATGAAGCAGAGGCAAAAAGCACTGAGAGCAACTCCATTTTCATTCCACAATTTCCAGCCTAAAAACAAGTCTCTGGAAGCCACACATACTTATCACACTCAAAAAACTTACACCTCCTGACTTCAGAAAGTCGTGAAGGGCTGTGGCTGCATTCAGGCACAAACGGCACAATCACTCGTGGCCAGTTTCCAAGCCACCCACTCTCCCTCCTCTGAGTACAATAAATGACCACAAAATAAACACGTCAGCAGTGAACAAGAACCAAAGTCTAGAGAACAGGTCAGCAAACAACTGCTCCCCAGCAGGTGTCTGTGACAACTGTCTGCCTGACAAGCTATTAAATCCAGTGAGTAACTTGCTCCAGTTGCTTTCAGTTTCTGTTAAGACTGTCCAGGGAAGTGGTGGACTCATCAACCCTGGAAGAGTTCAAAAGCATGTAGCTGTGGCACTTGAGGACACGGTTTTGTGGGGAACACAAGGGTGGGTTGATGGTTTGACTTGATCTTACAATTCTTTCCCAACCTTAACAATTCCATGATTCTGTAATACTGCTTGCCCCTATAACTTTAGCATGAGATGGATGTTGTAAGCAAAATAATAATGCTGTAGAGGCTAAGACAGGAAAGGTCCTCAGTTACAATAACAGAAGTTTCTCTGCACTCAGAACACTCAGATTCCGCTCAGGAAGCTGCCAGTCAGTGTCTTCATGCAGCTGTCTCCAAAGGTTGGAGTCATTTATATCTGCTTAAAGAGCTCACTAAATTCAAGGCTGACAAAGAAATGGAATTCTCTTAAGAAAGCACTTCAAATAAAGAGACAGCTTTGAAGGCAAAGCCAAATCTAATTTCTGTTCTCGATTCACAATCAACCAGAAGGCGGCTATGGATGCACACCCCAACAGGAAAAGCCAAAGTGACAGCACGGAGTTTGTTCCTGCATTTATTGCATCATTCCTCTTCTGTCATGCCTGTCTGACAGGGTAAGTTCTGCAGTAATTTCTCTGAAATGCTTTACTATCACCGGAGCACAGCGCCACTACTTGTTACCCACAGCAGATGGTTCTTATTAAAATGATCCCTTTTCTCCTCACTTCCAGGCTATACATGGACCTGAAGGTAAGAGTTTTCAAAGGTTTGTTTGAATACAAGTATATGATCTATATAATTTTGCCAATATCATAAAACAAACAGCTAGGTGATGGAAAACCACCCTGCACCTACATGCCTAAGAATTACATGGAGCTAATCTGACAGCAGGTGCCTGTCCTAACCATGCTCATCAGCTCACAAAACTGTGATTACAATGTAGGCAAGATCCTTCCCAGTTCTACTTGTCACATGGAGTCAGAATCAGGCAGCAATTATATGCAGAACACTTGATTGTTACTAAACAAATCCATTTAAATTCCCAAATTCACTGTTCAGTCCCCACTGGCAGCTCTACAGCAGCAGCAAAGGAAAGGAACCAGACATCTTGCTGTTCTAATAAATCATGAATTGGAACAGAGATTAGCTTGTCTTCACCTGCCAGTTTAAATTCTTACTAAGAGGGCTTTCCTGAAGGCACCATCAGAGCAATCAGGAGGACCCAGGGCTGGGCTGTGTCTGCAGCACATCCACACCTGCCCAGCACTGTGCACACCTGGAGGGTCTGCAGTGCCTGCAGAGGGGGAACGGCATCATTTGTTACTCTGAAAAATACCAACGTGAGTCCAGCATGCACATTAGGAGCAGTCTCTGCACAGCAAAACTGCAAGTATCCTCTGCTTCTCAACTCCTTCTGCAGCAGCCCTGCGGTCCAGCCAAGCCTGCAGGCACTGCTCGAATTTCCTGGGTTTGATTCAAATGCATGTTGTTACTTCAAAAAGCAGGTTTTATTTTTATCTCCACTTATTTGTTAAACATCAGAAAAGCCTTGCATTTTGCATTTAAAACTTACACTGCCAGGTAACAATGAATGCTAAATCCTTCCAGACCACTGCAGTCTGAAGACAGCACCCAGTTCTCGTGTCCCAGTTTGAAATTCTTTAGGTAGCACAGAAAGTTCTGTCAAAGAACTGGGGTTTTATTTGAAAACATTTGTTTTGCTTTGCCATTTCTTTAATACCAAACATCTCAGCAGCCACACACCACGAAGAGCAGCAGCTCTCTAAAGAATACAGTTCAATAGAAAAAAGAAAATCCGATGTATTTGCCAAGAGGCAATAAGGATTTCAGAACAACAAATTTTATGCAGCCTGAAGGTGATTCAACAAAGCAGAAAGTGATTTAAGTCCTTTTTCTCTTTGCTGCCTCTCACCCACCATAAGAAAAAACAGCTCACAGAAAGAACTTCCCCATGTAAGAGCCCTTTTACTATTCCTATAGCATGACACTTCACATTACGGACCAGAGTTTGATGCCTGAATGGAAGAATATCCTATTTTTAGCAGAATTTTCACTGAGAGAACAGTTGGTAGTTCTGAACAGCTTGGAACTTCCCTCTGGACATACTACAGGCACTTGTGTACAAGTACAGACTCATATAAAGGTTAATGAAGACCCCAAAGATCCCGTCCTTGGAGACACCACTGCCCCTGAAGGGCTATGGATGTCTGGGGAAAATAATTCCATTTTAAGCAGTGTCCAGCCTCACAGTTTAAACTGTAGCACATCCACAGAGTAGTTCCCATGGTCATTCCAGGCCCCCTCCCTGTGCAAAGGACAGGGAAAGTCAGTAACCTCCTGCTTCCTACCAGACGCACCTGTTTTGTTATGCAATTTGTGTTAAAATCAGACTGTGGCATGGCCAAAGTTTATTAAATCGATTGTTATTAAATTACAGCACTGCAACAGTGCTCTCCAGCCTCCAGAGAGCTGCAGTTCTCAGTATTTGGAATAGAGAACTGTTGGCATAACACAAATGCTTCCAGTGCTGCTTTAGGAGGCAACTGCAAGTTCTGGTGTCAAACAGCTAATTATGGGAGAATAGCCTGAAATGAGGAGCTGTGCAAATCACTTACCTATGCATAGGTTTAAAAAATGTGCTAAGAACGCTGTTTCAACAATAAAAATACCTGTGGCTTACAAATATTTGTAACTCTGGGTTCAAACCACAACTGCATTTCAAGTAAACTGAGGGCACCCACCTGGACTCAGTGACACCCACTGATGGGGAGATGCCAAAGGCCACCTGAGAGTTGCCCTTGGGGCATCCCACCTGCTCTTGGACACTTCAAAGGGGCTAAGAGACATCCCTGGCTAGGGAGGACGCACAGATCCTGAATTATTTTGTAGAACACGAGGAAATAACATACAGCACAGAGTAAACAACCCTCACTCCGCTGCATTTATTTGCTATTCTGATGAACATTAAGCACCCCACCCTAATGAATTCCTTTAAGTACTAGCAGCATCTCCTAAATGAGCATTAATTAAACTTTTCCAGCATGTCTACCTTCACCAGAGAAAAGTAATTACTCACTGCTGTCCTACAGAGAGGGAAATAAAATCCACAGGATTAGGTTTTTTTAGCCTGAGTAAGTAGGGCAGGGAGGAAAGCCTGCAATTTAGAGGCAAGTTGTGTAGTCCGTAATTCCACACGAGTGATACTTCAGGCCTTGGAATGAGCAAAACAGTTTTCCTGCTGCCTGCAAACCAACCACAAAATAGGGTTCAATAATAGAACCAGGTCTGTCAAGGACATAACTATTTGTCTTCAGAATTCATAAGAGAATTCACAGCAGAAGCTGTGACCTCAGCTGTTCTGCGTGGTTTAACCCCCAGCAGCACACACCCACTGGGAAAAGTCTTTTACTGATATATATGGCATGTAAATGCTTCTATAATAAACCATTTTAAAAAGGCATGTGCATGAGAGGCATGTGAAGATGTCAGATCTTAGGTCACAGAGTCATCACAGAATGGTTTGGGTTAGAATAATGGGTAACAACTTGCAGTTATTAATACAAAACTGGTTTATATAGCAGCAACAAACTCCCAGCATGAAATAAAGCCACCACAATGTCATCAAATGTATGCCATGAGCGTTTTCTGCATGTGTCAAACACAAGGCATTGAAGCTCACATTCCAAACATCATCTTCCAGGGAAGAACTGTCAACTCAAAGGAAAGCCAAGGCAATACATATCTCAGCACTTCCTCAGCACTGGAACACCACATTTGATGACTTACTGGTACATCCCCTCTGTGGCACCCACTGTACCAGGCAGTTTTCACAAACAAGTTCTCCTTGCACCAAAGCATTTCCAATCTAATCTCACTGTAAAGAAGATTAGTGAAATTACTGAGAGATAATAGTTGTAGCAACAGAGGTAAAAATACTTCCCTGGCACTTTTGGTCAGCTGATTTTGGAGGAATTCTTTAGACCAATAAAGGATGAAACAAGCCATTAAACATAATTCCCTGGGATTAATATAGGGCTCTGCCTCCCTTTTACATAACAGGATTCTGCAAGTCTCCCCCCCACCCCCACCACCAAGTACATGCATTAGAAGGAAATCATTTCTACAAACCTAAAACTTTAGGGCTTAGTTATTTCCTGATAGTTCTGTGGTTTTAGCGGAAATAAACTGGATGTTAATCCTCTTGCATTTAATGAGTACTACCAGCACACTCTGCTGCTGTTTGTTGCAACAAGGTCATAGCAAATCAAGGCAAAGTTGTATATACTGGCAATGAAACTTCAAAGTGGGGGAATGGCTTAACTGGTTTGGGTGTTATTGTTGTCTATTCACTTGGGAAAACTGTGTCAAAATAATTTTTAAATCCATAGAATTAAAAGCACAGAAAACGGTCATAGATCTTTCACAGAAATCACAGCGCAGGAGGGAAACTCTTAATCAGCAGGCTGACTTACAAAGAATTCAAATTATTCGTCAATGGGTTTATGCTTTGGTTTTTAATGTCAGGAATATATTAATAATGTCCTCAGCTGCAGGACAGAGCTGGTGGGCAAAACCAGCTATGCAAACACCATAAATGGGCCAGACAGAGTACACAGCCCTCATTTCTGGTTCAACTGTACTTTTGTTGTCATCTTCCAAAAGGTCTTGCAGGGAAAAGCAAAACTTATATGTAGACAGCAACTTCTGTTTTGTGTTTTGATTAGTTTTAGCCCAGACTCACTGAGCTGTACGCTGAACACCCCAACCCTGCTACGTGCTGCTGTGTTCAGAACCCAAAATACTCTTCCCAAAGTTTGGCTAAACTGCAGCAACTGTTGAAGAGATACAGTACCTTTAAAGAGGCTTTCTTTACTAAACTAGACAGCAAACTCCCCAGTCATCTAAAGATTCCATTACAAAATCCCAAAATGGTTTGGATGGGAAGGGACCTTAAAGTTCATATCATTCCACCCCGTCATGGGCAGGGACACCTTCCACTAAACCAGGTTGCCCAAATATATATTCATTTTGTTACCGTAAGTTACATTTGTTAAAGCCATCACACAAACAAAAGCTTTGCCTGTTTTTTTATAACTTTCACTACCACTCTTAACCATCACAGGGATTTCATTTTGATGAAACATTTAAAAAGAGCAAATGGGTTCAAAACAGGATTTTGCCATGTAAGACTTGGTGACACTGAAAAATGGAGACAAGTTGAAAGCTACTGCTCCAGAGGAAAAACCACTTTCCACCCTAACTGTATTTGCACTAACAACTTAATTTGACAAACTACATCACTGTATCAAACAGTAATTAAGCAGCCACTTCAGATGGAATTTTTTCTCTCATCTGCTCTTTCATCAACATGAAAGCAGATTTTATTTTAATATGTTTCTTCCAGCTGGTCACAACACTGGTGTTTGTGCCACCGTGTCCTGCTCCCACCTTGGCTGGGGGACTCTGCCAGTACTCCAGTTCCACCAGCATTCCATTTTGGCACTGAGCAGGACTGGGGTGACACCAACAGCTGGTTCTTACCCCACCATGACCATGATACAGAATTCCCACATGGCAGCTCAGCACCCACTCCCCTTCCCACCCCGCCACCAGCCGCAGAAACACATTGCAAGACCTTCACCAAGCCAAGGGGGGGATCAAAAAAGACATCCTGGAAAGGATTCCAGTCAGGCACTGCAGAAGAAACTATCCACCACGGATTCCCAGAGGCAAAGCCTGAGGCTGGCCATGGTCACTCCCCACACCAGCACATCCCACGGTGCCCACAAGGGAGATGGACCCTTCCAAAGGGCAAACAGATGGATCCTGGCAAAACAATTCCCAAACTGCATGCCAGGCCCTCTCCTGCATGCTAAACAAGTCCCTATCCCAAGGGCCACAATTTGAATCCCTAAGCACAATTGCAAACGTTGAACTGCTCTCAAAACACAACTGCAAAGCAATCTGAGTCCAAGCGGAATTAATTTCTCCCTAAACCTTTTATCAAAAGAAACCTTTGGCAAAGGCAGCAGGGGCACTTCGGCAGCAATTCACCATGAAACACATTCCTTTATATTCTCTACATCCAAAGTGTGATATGCAGCCCAAACCACCAAGTATCCATGGTTGTTTTCCAGAGCAGTTCCCAGCAGACAATGGCACAGATCTCCTAGCTCGTACTTCTGAAATTCAAAACGGCCTTTGGTGTTCTTCCCAGCTCAGAGAAGCTGCCTGACACTTGATACCTCCAGCTGATTACCAGCAGGTAAAAAGCACTGGAACCTACAAACCATTCATCTTTATTTCTAGATATCTATGAGATCTTTATTCACATTTGCACTACAACGGCGAGGCCTTGAGTGTAGTGGGCAAGGAAGGAGCTGCTTCTTTCTTTCAAATGACTACAATGTTTAGTCTGTGATGCACCTTGAGGTGAAGGCTTCGGCAAAGTTTTTATGTAAACATGTAATGGCTTGTATTCAGCTACTGAGTGTTGTAAATCGGCAAGCCAGGAATCCAGGATGGAGTAAACACGACCCTGATTCACAGAGCAAGCTTGTCCTCACACCCTCTCTCAGAGTGCCACATTCCTCAGCTCCAAACAGAAATACAAGTCTATATTTATAGTCCAACAAAGGATGGGAGCACTAGAAGTATTCAAAGACACCTCGGATTGGGCTTGGAGCAACCTGGTCTAGTGCAACCTATGGCACAGGGTACGATGAGATGAGATGCAAGGTCCCTTCCAACCCAAACCATTCTGCAGGGTTTCATGATTGCCATGTTCCAACTTCACCCAAAAAGCCCAGGACACATTACCACCTCAGCTGGGCACACCTGGAGGGGAGAGATTTCACTCTGGCAGAGGTGTCTGTAAGTGCCAGAATCTCCACCAGCTCCTACGACCGACAAAAAGATAAAGCTATAAATAACACCCAGCACATCAGGGAAGCATTCCCATGTCTCCAGTTCCAAGGTACATGGGGACCAAACTGGAAAAGCCCTGAACATCTGTGTCTTCCCACACACGGCTATTAATTAGCAGGTACAAGGCACTAGAATAGCAAGTGCTATAGGGCAAAGTTCAAAGGACTGAACCTTCTGACCTGACACCAGGGACAGCCCCAGCACGTCACATACCTGAAGATGTTTCCTGCTATCAGGAATTGCCTGCTGTGGATTATGGTCCGGTATTTGCACTGGGAGAGAAGAGGAACAAGCTCCCAATCCTGCCCTTTTGTGCTGTTACGGTGTATCCCCCACTAAATTCCTCTGTGCTGAATTCCACCCTTCTCTGTCCCACCACACAAGAGTTTTTCCAGGCTGGTGATCCCTTTCTTCATAGCTCCTCTACTTCTGTCTCTTTGACATGAAGGGAACAGTCATCCTCAGAGTAGTCCCTAGTACTCTCCCACATTCCCACTGGATCTGACAGCTGTGCCACATCAGAGACATGGTGACAGTCCCAGCTTCTTCTCACCTGAGCACCTGACAGTCCTGGATAGTCCCAGCTTTGTACAACAACTGTGGCTGCAGTCACATTTTGGGTTAGGCTCTCACATCAGGGCAAACTAGCCCGGATTTCATGTTTCACTAGTTCCAAATGCAGTGGGTGGAAAAGGAGGAAACTTCAGTAACATAATTCACACAATCACATTAACCCTATTGATTGCCTTTTACCACCTTCTTGAAAGAATACTTCATTACCATGCAGATGGAAAATGCATTTCCAGGCTCCAAAAACCAGGATATTTCTGATGTTTATACAGCACCCCCAATCCATATTCATCAGACACCAGCAGCCAGGCTGATTGTATTTATTACCAAAGTCAGCAATGAAACAGCACCGAAGGAGAACAAAATAAGAACCACTATTCCAGTGTACTACACCCTGAAAGAGCTACAATTCAAGCTTTACTTCTTTACTTCAGGTAACTCAAGAGACATAGCAATTCAGAGCTTAGATGATTTCACTTTTTACTTGTTTCTCAAAAAATTATTTACAATGGATCAAGCTTTATAAAGTATTCAGCAAGTGAAGAGTGACACAGGATGGATAGTAAACACACTGGTGATTTTCAGTTTGAAAAGTTACACTCAACTGAGAGCAATCACCAATTCATAAAAAATTACATGCTTGAGAATCATACATACTGCTTTAAGCAAGCTTTTTTAAACATAGCTCTAAGAGCACACTTTAAAAGCTCACTGCCAGAGAAAGCTCAGAGTCATAACTAACAACCTGGGCGTGCTTTGGAAATTGAATCACATATCCTCATAAAGTCAGTACTTTAACATGCTGTATTTCCATATGACAGTAAAAGCACAGTGACATAAGCCTGAACAAAAGCTTGCTGTGACTGTGTCATGTTGAAAGCTGCACCTGAAGTGCTCACAGGACACAGACTGTGTGCAAGCACCTGTATGTGCAACTCAAACAGCAGCACTGGGACAGCTTTACACAGGTTTAACACCAGCAGCTGCAACTCCCTTTCCTCCACTAGTGCCTTTACAATCTCCCTGACAAACACCCTTTCCAGGACGCTCCCCTTTACACCTGAAATACATGGTCTTGCTTTTAAAACTGGTCAGCTTGGAATCCAGCCCAGCATATCCAACTGCTGCTGGAATGCCACCTGGGAGCTGCTCCCATTCCAATCACAACCCGCTGAGGGCCCAAAAAGGATTAATTTAACACAAATTCAAACATCAATTAACAACAGAGGTGGTGAATTTCTTAGACTTCTGCTTCTGTTGATGACACAGCAGACCAACTCAATGCTGCAATCTCCCCACTGCATCTTCCCCTGTTCATTTCAGCAGAACTAAACAAGGAATTTACTCCCAAAGAGCTCATATTTTTCTTGATTCAAATCTAGTACTCTCAGGAATACCACTGCTTTGAAGAAGAAAATTGTTCCTGTTCAGGGAACAAAAAGTGATTTAACTAACAGCCCATGAACACAACAAGATAATTCTTAAAAGGAAGCATCATGAATTAAAAACAGGAACCAGAAGAATGAATTTAAAGACCTTAAAACAGAGCACCAATGAAAACTACAGTAATTTTTTCAGCTATTGATTTGAATGTACAATCCTTGTTATATTTTTTCTTTTTTTAATTATCAGCTGAAAAATATTTTGAAGATGTTTCAATAACCTAGAAGCACAGTGCATAGCAAGCTGGAGGAGCACAGCTTGCTTACTTCAGAAGTTTCCAAAAAGACAGTTTAGTTTTAAAGTGTCTTTCTTTTATCAGGGTAAAATGGAACTTCCTTAAAAAAATTAAGGATGTTGTATCTTCTGAGAGTGATAAAACCCAGCCACTCTCTACAGCCAACTGGCATTTCATTAAAGCCAGCCAAGAACTGAAGAGCCATATCTAGACAAAACTTATGAAGATGAAATGTGCTGTTGAAATCATGACTCCTAATAAAGGCTCATCTTTATTTCGTTCTTGGCTTCATTCACAGAGAAGAGAAATCCTCCTGCCGTTGCAGAGTAGCAGCAAAATTACATTTCAAATACTTTAAATAAGTTCTCTCCTGACAAAGAATCGGGTTTGATAAAAACCCAAAATATATGGAAGAATTTAAATCAAATTAAATCTACCTGAGCATGAAAATCACCTTGTACGACACAAGAAGGGACATGGAAGAGGTGGATTTGGAGAAGAACACCAACAGCACCGCCTGCTCTGCCACCAGCTCCAGGCAAATGCCTCATCCTGCACTACCCTAAAGGGTGTCTCCTAAGAGACATCGAGGAGTGGAATAGGGAAGAGAATGGCTCTCCTGAAGCGAACAGGAAAGTACAAATTGGTCACAAAAGCCACATGAGGCCTCGTTATCATCTGAAATGAACACACCGATAAAGAACAGAATCATTAGAGGGCATTTATGGTGTGATCATTAACACAGAACTCATCACAGTAAAATTCAAACAAAGGAGTGTGTGAAAGGGAAAGGCAGGAGGGTCTATGCCACGAGCAATATGTTGATATAAAGAGCAATATGAGAAGCAAGATTTTAAATTACATGCACACCCTGATATCCAGTGGTACTAGTGCTTGATAGTCCTCTGCATCCACACATC
Organism: Formicarius rufipectus; assembly: GCA_013399695.1. Taxonomy (NCBI): domain Eukaryota; kingdom Metazoa; phylum Chordata; class Aves; order Passeriformes; family Formicariidae; genus Formicarius; species Formicarius rufipectus. The sequence continues at coordinate 204,171 of VXAU01002078.1, forward strand.
TGAGAATCAACTCCCAGCTTTTGGTGCAAGGCAGCTCTCAAAGTGACACAGCACAGCTTTAGAGAGACTCCAGCACCAAGCATTTCCCCTTCACTTTTCTTGTCCAAGACAGCACACTTGTCTTCTGCCCAGTTTCACAGAACTGGGGTACCCTGCACATTCATTCCAGTAGTCCCATGTGCCCTGGGCTTTTCTTAGTGTGGTAAAATGATCCAAATTTTTCCATTTTGGTACAGAATGGGCCTGTTCCCCATGAGCTCTCAAGCAGGGAGGACAGCCCCCAGCAGCCCCCACCCAGCAACTCCGAATTCCCGAGTAACACATTCCTCTGCTCCATTCTCCTGGGCTGGACCGCTGCCAGCTTGCACAGCAACGCAGAATTAGGGTAATGCCTTTCCTCAGAGAGGCAAAATTATCCTGTGTGTGTACTCCGAGCTCTGTTTTAACACGGCACATTTAGAATTCATGCGATTTCATGAAAACAGACCCAGAGTACAGCACTGCTTTAATTGCCAACATGTAAATGTTTATCCCCACACGGAGGCTTTGTACCCACCTCAAGCACAAGAGGAAATGCAAATGAATCTCAGATACTCAGCTTCGAGGGTTGTGTCTCAAGTGCTGAATCCCGATCTGAGTCACTGGATTTGTCAGCACCGTTTTCATTCACTCTGCTCCACAAAAGGGACTCCCAAGCACAGTGGTAACATTCCCATTAACTCCTGTCAGGAGCAGAGGCATTAGGGATCGACTACAACCACGTGAGAAAATGCATTCAGCAATAAGTTGCCTTGTAAGCTTGTATTAGGTTTTGACCAGGAAGACATGGCCTTGCTGGCTTCCAGCTCCTCGAGTCCCAGGAGCATCACATGATGCATTGAAAGTCAGACTCATACAAAAAAAAAATCAGTTTTATACCCAGTACATCACCCGTCAATGCCCTCATCCTCTGCAATAATGCACCCCAAGTCAAATAAAGCAATAGATCAGAGGCACTCAGATGTCACGTCAGGAAGCCACAGACTACGGCTGAGTGCACACAGAGCAACAACACACGTCAGATTTGGGCTGGGCTGCCCTGGGTCCATGAGAAACTACGAGAAGGGCTTAAAAAAGATCCAACCATTTCTGTGATACAAGCCAGGATGTCCTCCATGTGTCCCACTGGGAAAAAAAACCCATCACAACAAACTGACACCACAGGCCAGGCAATTCCAACTAGACACAGAGAATAAATGCCCCAGCTGGAGGAAGAGCTCCATCCATGAGTGTGAGCATCAACTGTGAAGCAAGTCTACAGGAAATCAAGGCTTAACAGCTTCAGGAACACTGAAGAGAAGTTAGTCTGAAGAAGCCTGTTCATCTTTTTAAATCTCGCTGTATTTTTCATTAAAGAGCAGTTTTGTCACAATGGAGCCAGTGTGCATTCCCTCCATGATGAAGGGACCACACTATGTGCTCTGGAACCTTTTCTCAACTGGAGGAGCTACAAGACCGCCCATTTCTTCCCAGATGCTAGTTAGAGGGGCCATGAAACCATAATGATTGCCACAGACTAGCTGTATTCATCAGAGCTCCCTAGTCTGGAAGGAAAACACATTCCTTCCTACATAGTAGTATCTGGCAACTCAGCCTGCAGAAAGAAGAACTTGCAGATACCAGTAATTTTTCTTACTTTAAGCCTGCAGACCGGTTTTGATGTATTTTGGCTACCATGTAGCTGCGAAGAAAGGAGACACTCAAAGTTGTATTGATGAGTATTTTAGCAAGCAGGCTTTCCTGCACATGCAAACATCTTTCTGCCTTATTCTGAATCATCATTACAGAATGGTTTGGGTTGAAAGGGACCTTAAATACCATTCAGCTCCAACCCCTTCACCACGGGCAGGGACTATCTAGCACCCACTAGATAAGGTTGCTGAGGGCACCTGAATGCCACAAGCAACCACAGATTGTATGCAACCACAGAATGGTTTGAGATGGAAAGGACCTTAAAGCCCATCTTGTTCCCACCCCCTGCCATGGGCAGGGACATTTTCCACTAGACCAGGTTACTGCAAGCCCTGTCCAGCCTGGCCTTTGACACTTACAAGGATGGGGCACCCATAGCTTCTCTGGGTAATTTGTTCCAGTGACTCACCACCCTCACAAGAAAGATTTTTTTCCTAATATCTGACCTAAACCTACTCTCTTCCAGTTTGAATCCATTCCCCCATGTCCTGTAACTATTTGTGCTTGTAAAAAGTCCCTCTTCATCTTTCCAGTACCTTCAAGTACTGAAAGGAAAGTAGGTACCTTTAGAAGAGGAATTTAGCACTCAAATGCAATGGATGGACTGGAGAAAAAACATCTTCCTTTTTCCTTAACAGACACAGAAGAACCTGCAGCAGCCAGTTACAAAGCTAATGCCCTAATCCAAGACACAGCAGACAGGGAAGGTCCTGGAGCACACAGCAGCCATCCCTGGATGCATGTAAGCAGATGATTAGCTGGAAAGCAGCACCTCCCAAGTGTGGCTAAAATACAAATGGACTCGTTACACCAAGCCGGCCCCTGGCAGCCTTCGTGCACATCCATACTGACACCCCACTGCACAGTCAGCCCCAGCTCTCTATGGGGCTGCTTTGCTCAGCTGATCAAGATAATGATGAATTACACCTAAATAGGGGTATGGTTATCATCCCCATGATCATCTAGAATTTAAGTTTTATTTAGACAACTCAGAATCCAGCATCACTCCAGGCGTACTGGCAGAGAGCTCAAGACTGGCCTCCCACGGTGTGTAAATCCCTACTGATACCATATCCATGGATTTTCTAGCTATCCCACACACACCTGAGGCCACCTTCACCTGGTACACAACTGTGGCACCAATGACACCTCTTCCCAGCCCCCACTGGTCTTATTCTCCCTTCTCAGCTAATAGAGCAAGAACGGGAAGGACAAATTTCTTCACCAACAAAATGGTCCATCATTTGTGATGTGCAGTTAACAGATGGCGCTCAAATTAACATTCATATCTTTCAAGTGTCTTATCAAACAAGCCTAAACAGCATCTTGAAATTTCCATTTTAAATTTTCTATGAGTTTGCAAGAAGTCTCACAGACAGATTTTACTGCTGTCAAGTAAAACTGTTGCTGCCTTTAATGAGGGGCTATATGACGACTTGAACCGAAGCAGTCCAGCTCCTCGATGCGCTGCCCAAGGCCACAGGGTCACCCGCACAGACTCTGCCTGGAAGATGGAGCCAGCTCCTAAGCAGCAAACCCACCCTCCTAAAACGTGGAGGCAGCCCATGAGCATCCAGGCCATACAAACACCCTGAAATTCAGAGACAAGAAGACAATTTCCTCACTGTTGACCCCTGACACTGGATCCCCTCAGACTTCTCCCCCAAGAGCACCCAAAACCTGACAAGCCTTGGGGCAGAGCACTCAATGTGTTTCAACAGGATGAGGAAGAGTAGTTTTGACCAGGGGAAAAAACATGAAACACAGGATTCTGAAAGCCTGCAATGAAATTATGGGTCTTTGAGGATTCTGACATATTATGATCACACCAGTGACCACCAGTTCCTCACCCTCCCTCCCTTCACCTCCACCACCCACACAACCCCACAGGTCTTCCAGATGCCCCCCAAAGCCTGGAAGGTCTGGATGGCTCTGGATCACAAGGGAAGTCAAATTCAAAGTCACAGGTCTTCACAGAGAATGCCTTGTCAACAGCTTTCCTAATTACATACAACCTGACTGGAAAACTGCCACTGAGCAGCTGTGGCAGCCTTGAAAAAAACACCACCAAAATACAGTATGTTTTAAAATATTGTATTTAAGGACACTAAGTCTAACACAGAAAATGACTACAAAAGTCATCTGATGTGGTAAATAAGCTTACAAAATGTTCCAGTGTGGGAAAAATCACTGGATCTGAAGATTGAGACTGATGTGTTCCAAAGGTTATATAAAATCAGAAGAAAAAAGCTATTTCTCTTTCTACAACTTACCTAGTGTTGGGTTTATAAGCTCGGCATGACTATGCTAAACAGCACAGGTCCTTACAAGACTCCAGTAGCAGTTTCCTCCTGCTGGGAAAATCATTTCTCTACTTTAGCCAGTTACTAACCCACAGGAGAGTTCAGTCCTCATCTTTTGGCAGCTATGCTGTCACACCACGCTCGCTCAGCGAGAGCCTCATCCAAGTCTGGGATACCTTGCTGAAACACTACTCGAAAAGCCACTACACTAAAATACTTGGATTAAACCAACCAGTGAACTTATAGAAGTTAAAGAGCTTCTTCTGAAAAGCAGCCTAGTCTCCTCATTAGAGGGCACTGATTCACATGCCCAAAATTCTGCTTCTTAACCTGAGCTTTAACCATTGTGCTGGAATCTCCAGCCTGTCCTGTTGATCTTCTGGACCCTTTTCCCCACTGGCACCACACTGCCCACCTCTTACCCCTTCCACAACCTCCAGGATTTAAGGAACAGATAAGACATTATTATTACTACATCGTATTTGGAACTCCTCATGAACATCATCCAGCTCTTGCCATTCCCTATTAATCACACCAATTTCTTCTAAATCTTTTCTGCCAGTTTGTACAGTTTGACATCTCTGTTGTGGAAATTCCCAGCAAAGAAATATCCCTATTTCCCTCCATAGTAAACAAAAGAAATCCCTCTGAACTATGGTTTCATCTTCCACAAGCTTTCTCTTTTTAAAAGAGATTATTATTTTCTATCTTAAACAATTTGTCTCTTTTTTTTGTTTGTTTTAATCCTCTTATTCCACATTTAACTTGCAGCTGTTTGCTCTTTTCTATTTTCTCCATTTGAAGATCTCCATTCTGGCAATCTAAACATCTTTCAAAACCTACCAGGTTTCTGTAGTTGCTTTTAAGGTGTGTGTCTGTTTTGGGTTTTTTGCACAGTTTTATTAATTTAGTAATTGAACCAACAGCACACTCTCTATATGAAAGATGACTTTTTGTTAGTTTTCAAATGAGGAAAATCCAATTTAAAATACGCATTACCTGAAGTCAAATAGCACCCAACAGTTATGAAAAAAGGACGAGACAGGTGTACAGCACAGAAGGTTTATGAGAAATATTAGAGTCCAGTCATGGAAAGACTGATATCCGCTGGGATTCAGAGAACAGTTTTTCCCAAGGCAGTTTCTCATAAGGCATCAGGCTCACATTTGGAATACCTGACCGGGAAAGGAGCAGGCACATCTGGAGCTCGTGAATCATTAGCCCGTGTGGCTGTAGGTGCCACTATTCAGCATTAATATGACATCTAACAGGCACGCTGATAGAGACGACTTTACCACAACCATCTGATATCACCAGTTAATTAAAGAGCGCTCCACATCAACACCAACCGTTGGAAAAAGAGCACCCGGAGCTCGCTCTGGGCTGCTCGCCTTTGGCAGAAACCAGCAGGACGGAGCGCTGGCACCGCGGTGCTGCATCACTCGCACACCCTGGCCGTGCCCATGCCCCTCTCATCCCTCCGGGCAGCGGGATCGGGCCAACACCACGGAAAACAACTCCTGCTGCCCCGGGAGGGCACCGGGACCCCGCTCCGGGGCAGCAGGAGGAGGGCACCGGGACCCCGCTCCGGGAGGACAAGGTCACACCGTACGATTGCGTGAAGCCAAAGGAGCATCGCGAGCGCGTTTCGGGGCCCTCGGGAGATCCCCCCGGGCCGCGACGGCGGAGCGGGGACCACTCCGGAGCCGGCCTGGGACGGTGGAGCCGCCCCCTTCCCACACCTCCTCGCTCAGCCGCGGCGCCCGCCCAGAGCCGCCGAAACTTTCCCAGCGCAGCACGCTCGGGCCGGTCCCCTCCCGGTCCGCCCGGGCTCTGCCCCAGGCGCCGCTCCCCGCCGCGGCCCTCCCGCCG
>VXAU01002078.1:210375-262816 GCA_013399695.1 Formicarius rufipectus
GCCCGCGGAGACACACACACGCCCCCCCTCCCCCCCAATGGGGCCGGTCCCGCCGCGCGCCCCCGGGATAGCCACGCCCCAGGACACGCCCCCTCAGCACTAACCACGCCCCCTATGGTCGTTGCCACGCCCCCCTCGGACCCGTCAGAGGCGGGGCCGCCGCCGGAGCGGGCAGGGGGGTTCGCTGGGCCCGGGGCGGGAGCTGCGCTGGGCCCCGGCAGGGACCACCCCCCTCCCCTCCCAGAACCGTGTCACACGCTGCGTGCGGCCCCCTCGCCCGGGAAGAGCCTCGCAGACAGGGCCTGCCCCGGCCAGCGTGTGTCCTCAGCCCTCGCCCCCGTTGAGCAGGGTCTCCACTCAGATAGAAGCCCAACTGAGACAGGAGAGGGAGAGTCGGACCCCCAGGCAGCGTCCATCCCGGGCAGGGGCTCTGCTCAGCCACGGCCAGCCTTGTCCAGCATCGCCTTTCGGCCAGGAGTCTCCCACCAGTCAGGGTCTCTCCTCAGGGAGGAGCCCCCCAGTGAGCTTCTATGTCGGCCTGGGTCCTCCATCACTCAGGATCTCCTCTTACCCGGGATTTCCTCTCAGCCAGGTTCTCCTCTCACTCAGGATCTTCCTTCAGCCTTGATCCTCCCTCACCCAGGATCACCCCTCACCCAGGATCTCCCCTTGGGCAGGATCTCCCCTCGGGCAGGATCTCCCCTCAGCCACTCCACTGGTACCTCCCAGCATCAGCCCCCGTGCTCATCATAGTCCCTTGTTGGGCATGAGGTGGGATGTGAGTGCTGGGGTGGGATGTCCATGCCAGGGTGGGGTGTCCACACTCCACTTTCCCTTTTATACTCACACTTGGCCACAGTCCCTGGAACCAGCTGCTTCACAGCCACTCAAGCACCTCTAGCCAAAGCAGAGCTCAGAACAGTGGGTACAAATCAGATACAACCATGAAGATACTTTTTATAACTGGAAAACACAGACCCAGTGTGCCTGCCCTCCACACTAGCCTGTTTATTTAGCTGTGTATCACCGGTCTCAGAGCTGCAATTAGCTCATGCAGGGTGTGATTACACAGCAGGTACATGCCGTGCACATCTGGGTGCTCGGGAGCCGAACAAATGAAACATTAAAAACTACAAACCGCAGGCAAGTTCATTCAAAATCAATGTCACTGCCATAAAAGCTGGAAATTAATCCTTTGAAAGCTTTCTGGTTCAAATTGCAAATTTCGCTGCCCAGTCCTCAAACTGTTTTTCTCTTACTCAGAGGATGAATTTCCACTGCAACTCTCTTAGAGGACTATGATGTTTTAAGACTGTCTTGAAGGCTCCAGCTGTGCCTCATGAGCTGAAGTCCTTACGAAGCAGCAGGGCTGCAGTAAAACCCGAGTCCTGAGAAGGTGTAGCCTTGCCATTGTTTGCAAATAAAGAGGAGTGACTTCGCATAACTCAAATAGTTCTTTCCTTTCTGTAGGAGGAAGTGGAGGTACCTGCAGAGCCTAAAGAATGTTTGCTGAGTCGTAAAACAATGGGGTTTTGTTCCCATTGCTGTGTCCCCGTGTTCACCTCAGTCTGGACCACACAGTGAGTTGGATCAGATTTCAACCCCGACTTTTGCAATGGTAAATAGCAGCAAATGAAAACACCGAGAAACCTGCTCATAACAAATACCAATAACTTCTGTCTTTTCCAATTCTCACAGATTCCTCTACCTTAATGGCCTGTTAATCTATGACTTATATAGTAGCTATTAAAAAAAAAAAAAAAAAAGGCAAGAATACTTTCAATGAAGTCAGAACACCAGTCTTACCATAAAACCATGCTTGCTGGGGTAAAGCAATGTAATCCAGACTTGTTTGGGGACATTAACCAAATGCTCCTGATACATCTGAGGTGTTGAGCCTCCGGCACTGATGGAGTTGCAGCCAGCCCAGGTTCAGCTCATGGTGTTGGCTGCTGTTTGAGGCACGCTGGGCCTCCTGCCAAGGGGCACCGAAAGAGCTGCCGGAGATGCATTTGCTTTCACACTTGCAGAAGGGAAGCAAGAAGGCTGAAAGCTTTGTGATGCTCACGGTCTGGACATGAAAAGGGACACTGTCACATTATTTAAAGCCAGCCTTCAGTATTTCACAGGGGAATTGTGACACCGGGCATGAGCTGTAATTTATGAGCTGCTGACAGTGGACTGTGCGTGATGATCCAGAGACTACACACAGGCATGTGTAGACAGTGTGGACATGTGAAGGAGGAGATGAGTGTCCTTTTGGCTCCAGTGTGGGCAGCTTGTCCATCTCCCTAAGCAGAAGGCTCGTCTGCCCCTCATCTTGGGAAAATGCTGCTCAGTCTTTTCACTGGCTGAGACTTCAAACCCTGGAGTGAAATCCCACTGCATTTACACACCTGAAATGGGGGACAGCTCCGGAAATGCTGAGCTTGACATGCCAGTTAATAACACTGGTAAAAAGAGCCGGTCATGAAGCTGCTGTTTCTGCACTGGAAGTCCTGCTGTCTTTAACAGTATACTTCAACATAAACTTAAAAGCCAGAAAAAGCTGCCTAATCCTTTACAAATTTTATGATGCCAGAAAGATGGGCAGGTTCATTGTACATCACATGAACCATAATCTTCTTCTGGACCTGCACATTTACCTGACAGTCTCACTGTATTCTGAGACAGTAAATAGTGTTGTTGAATGTATTTATTTCCTCTGCACCACCTGCTAATCCTCCATCTCCTCTTCAGCACTTGATGTGTGGATGCTCTGGCATCTATTAATGCAGGAGATGTTGGCACCACTCAGACAGTGGCCAAAACCTGTGAGGCTCCTTGGGGCCCTGCCCAGGGATCCCAAGTGTCACCTTTGATGGGGTAGACACTGCTGGATGTCAGGGCAGCCCCCTAGGCCACTGTGTGATTTTGGGGCAGCCCACCCGACACAGCACATCTCACTTTGGTGCCTTAGGACCTGCTGTGTTGTTCTCCATGAAAAAACTTTGAGACATGAACAAGCTCCCTGGGGGACTGGCTGACAGTGTTAGTTTTCATTTATACCACATGGCAACGAGTCCATTCATCCCACTTTCTGTCCTTCCCCTAGATTACTCCTCACAGCTCTCAGACACATGAAACGTCTGCTCTGCACCCCCACCAGCCCAGCCTGCTGAGGGCTGAGGGATCCTTTGTTTACTGAGCGCTGGTGGTTGAAATCTCAGTGAGCTAAAAGGGGCCATCAAAGAGGCATCAGAGCTCCAGCACCTCCAGTTCATCACCTGTCACACCGTGGCAGCTGTCACCCTGCACTGCTGTTGGCAGCACACATACGGTGCCCCAGGGGGAGTGCTGAACTCTGCCGTATCACAAACTGCTTCAAGGCAGCACAACTTCTCAATAGGCAGGGAAGCAAAGTTTGTTTATCACAGCATCAAAGTTCAAAGGCAATCAAAACAGCAAAAAACATGTCAAACTGTTGTTTAATTAGAGCGTGAAGACGCACTTTCTCAGAGAGGGTAGGAAAGAAAGTGTGTCATTGTGTTTGCACTCCTCTGAAGTCCTGCTCCTCATGCCCAACGCTTGCCATGCAAATCTCTGTGCAGGTCAGCAGTCCTGTGCTTACAGGGAAGAGACTCTCACAGAGGTAAGGCACTCCCACAACACACACACACACAGTCGGAACAACACCATCCTCAGCAAGGAGGACATTTCAGCAGGTTGCACCAGCACAGCACAGTGTGCAGACATCTGTATGTGCAGAGGTGTGTTATCTTCTATCTCCCAAGTGACTGGACACACTGGAGCTCCAAAGGTCCCACAACAACACTACCTGACCACAAGGCTCTTACACCTTTGGGGAGAGCCAGCGATGATGGTTGACTACACTGCATTAACTGCAAACAAAAATAGTTGCTGGGGAGGAGAAGTGGGCACAGTGTTCCTAACAGAGCACTCATCTCAAACACGGGGTAACAAATTATTCAGGAAGCTCCGTGCCTTTGAGGAAGCACAAACAAGTCGTGGTTGGATAAGAGTGGTTCAAAGCCAGGCACTTGCTGTTCTGTGGACAGACATATCCAGGACTGATTGGTTGAAAACTGTTTGACCCTGAGATACATTTGTCTGAAGGCAAACTTTTAAACATGTCATAAATTAACTTCTATAGGAGCAAAAGATGCCCTAGAAGCAGATCTTAGCAGGGAATTTTGTAAAGCTTAGAGAATAAACCCAAGCCTTAGTAGAGATCTATGTCACCCCAGGCTGATGAATCCCTGGTGTCTGGGCTCTTCACTTGGGAATGGGGAGTGTATCAGCCCAGCACAGTGTAGATGGGTGTCAGTGGATGCTTCAGCAATGCAGAGCTGCTCCATAAATCCGCCTGTATTTCCTAAACACATCAGCACAGCAGGAAAATGAGAGGCAGTACCAGCAGGAATAGCATCCATGCAGCACTGTGTCCTTCTATCCTCTCTCTGCTCCCCTTCCACAAATAAATAACCACCCTGGAGCAATGCAGATATTAAGTAGTGATCATTGCATAGGATAGAATCACAGAATCATAGAATCACCTGATCTGGAAGACACCGACAGGGATCATCCAGTCCAACTCCCAGCCCTCCACAGACACCCCAACGATCCCACCCTGTCCCTGAGAGCATTACCCAGACACTCCTGGAGCTCTGGCACCGTTGGGGCTGTGCCCACTGCCCTGGGGAGCCTGTTCAGTGCATGACCACCTTCTGGGGGAAGAACTTTTTCCTCATATCCATCTTAAGCCTTCCTGACACAGCTCCTTGTTGTTCCCTCAGTCCTATCACTGGTCACCAGAGAGCAGAGACCAATGTTGAAAGTCTCTTCAGTAATCCTGTAGAATTTTCAAACAACGGGAGCATTGGTCTGGGAATTTATGATTTTTTACCAAAACTTTAGAGTAAATCGTACAGTAAATACAGATCCTCTGTATGCCTCAACTTCCCAGCTGCACCTTCAATAATATTTCATACCTGATACATTGCAAGCCCCTTTCAACTAACGCTCATGAAATGAAAGAAGCCTCCATGGAAGGAGGCTGTGCAACCCCGCAGTGGAGAGAACATGGAAGAAAAAAGACACTAAATGGTTTGTTTGCTGGATGCAAGCACCTGCCAACAGGTTAAAAGCTTGGGCATCAGATGAGTCTGCCCCTGACCTGTATGGTACTGCTTTGCACAATGACAGCAGTGTTTAGTTATCCTCAATCTGGCCAAAAAAAAAAAAAAAAAAGGAAGAGATAACAACAAACAAGGCACTGCTGAAAGAGCGTGAATAATATCCCTTAGCAGGTACCACACAGAGACATGTGGGGAGTAGAATCATGTGCTCTCGAGCACTTTTCATCTGCTTTGTGGTTCCCTGCATACCTTGCCCTCAAAACTCAGAACTTCCAGAAGAAGTAAATAGGGTAACTGCAGAGATTGCTCTGCAAATGCCTGCTGTAAGTGCATCTGGAGCTAACGAGGAGAACTAAGAGGGCTCTTCAAAGTGAATAAAGAAGCAGTCCATGCAAATACCCCTCAGCCTCTCGCTCCAGGACACGTGCAATGTGATGGGGCACCGCAGATGCCCAGGATGCCAAGTGGGGATAAAGGCCCAGGCAAACAGGGAGCTGAAGTCAGGCAGTCAGTCACACAGGATCACTGCATGGGTCTGAAGTCTACATGTTGGGTTTCAACCCTAAAAGTGGTAATGGGGTGTTTAAGTCTAGGTCTAGAGCTTAGTGCTTGGCAGAAAAATCAAGGCTGGAGGAAAGCAGTGGGATGCTCTGGCAAGGCTGGGGAAGGGGGGCACGACCCAAGGGTTTGAGGGGGAAAGCACTCACAAGGGAGTGTTGGCAGGGAGCTGCAGTGGCAGCGTCACTGCTGCTGGATTACAGAATCACAGGTCACAGGATGGCTCAGGTTGGAAGGGTAAACAGTAACCTGCTCCAGCAGGGTCATCCCAGAGCACATGGCACAGGATTGTGTCCAGGAAGTTCTGGGATATCTCCAGTGAGGGAGACTCCACACTCCTGGGCAATCTATTCCAGTGCTGGGTCACTCACACATTAAAGGAGTTATTCCTCATGTTCAGGTGGAACTTCTGTGCATCAGTTCCTGCCTGTTGCCTCCTGTCTCCTTGCTGGGCACCACTGAGCAAAGCCTGGTCCATCCTCTGACACCTCCCTGCAGGCACTGAGAGACATTGGTGAGGTCCCCTATCAGTCACCTCTTCTTGAGGCTGAACAAGTATAATTCCCTCAGCCTTTCATCATAAAAGAGATGCTCCAGTCCCTTGGTCAATGCTGTAGCTCTAAATTCATTGACTGGGAATGGCTTGTGCTGAGACAAAAAGCTGACTAGTGGGTGTCACAGGCCACGTACAAGACTGACCTGCAAAGTACACTATTTCATTCATGAGTGTTCATCACTTCAGCCCTTTCTCCCCATTTGGGTGTGTGACTGATCATCACACACTGAAATCCCTTGCTTGAACCTCCTGCCTGATATCATCCTCCTCTGCCAGCAGCGAGTTACCATCTGTAAGTGGTTCAGCTCTGTCAGTGGTTTTACATCTTTAATAGGATCTGAAATATCTGTAGCAGCCTTGTCAAGTTTTATAACCCTGTTCACAGGGATTTGGGATAGCTGGCAAGGTCCAAAACCCTATCCCAACCTCACCTGATAAATGCAAACCCAAGCTCCTGATTCCAGCTCCTTTTCACCAGTCACTTTCTCTGTCCTCAATGGGTATCTGGGGAAACAAGAAGGAACAGCCCAAACTTGGAGCAGCACTGCCAGCACTCTGTGTCCCTGCACAGTCAAATTTCCCTGGAGAGCACAGAAGGAAAATCCAGTTTCTGGCAAGCAGATGCCCACTGCTGTCAGTCATCACCTCCCAGCCTGAGTCCTGCACATGTTCACAGGCTGGACCATGTCTGTGCTTGTCTGTCAGAGTCACCCTGAAATGTCTGGGTGGATGGAACCAGTGGTGGAAGGCTGAGGTGTTATCCTGCTCTCTCCACTTCCACTACTGACAGAGAAGGGCTCTGAGCTGCAACATCACACTGACAGTTCTCTTTACTTCTAGAAAACAGGACAAAGAAGGAGCAGTGGCGTGTTGGGACCAGAAAAACATTCCTTCTCTCCACTGCATTTGGAGGGAGCACTGGCCACCTTTGTGTGCATCATCCTTCTCCCAGGTCACTCCCAGGTGTCCCAAGTATCACCTCAGACTGACAAAACTCAGGCTGTTATTGACAACATCACTGACTTTGTCACTTTGTCACTCTTCCAAGTGCTTGAACCGTGCAGGAAGCCTCATTTGAGCAGACCAGCCCTGCCCAGATGAAGGGAGGCTGCGTTCGTTGTTCTGAGCAGCAGCTCCTGCAGATCTTGTTACATTAATTGTACAAATCTATATGATTTATACATTCCTTGTCTTCCCATGATTAGTGTTTAAACAGCAGCAATGGCGTGCCAGGGTTTTTACAGACTTATTTAGGAAAAGATTGTCCCCATTCTTCCCTTTTGAATGTTAATAATGTAGTTAGAGTCTTGGTAGATCTGTCATAAAAAGTATTATCAAAGGAACTGAGATAAGTGCAGAATTATTTGCTGTTTGGAAAATCCAGACACATCACAGAAAGCAATAATAACACAAAATAACTTTGATAAAAGTTTTAAAGAAAGCTTTCTTTTACAGTCCCAGCAGTAATTACAGCTCATATTGAAATAAGCTGCTTATAGTGGCTTTAAGTTGATTTACATTTTAGAACAAGAAGTGGAATAACACAATGACAGAACAGAGTTCATCTCAAGGGAGGGGTCATCCAGGTGTGGCTATCATAGAGAAAGAACTTGGGAAAAAAATATATACCTGAAGTTCAGAGCAGGGCTGTACATGGCTGCAGCTCACCATACTCAAGAGTAAAGGTCTCTTTATTTTCTGTTTTTATTATCTTGCTGTGAGATGCCACAGCTGAGCATCAACTGACAAGTAAATCGCTGTCTTCCCACCGTGCTGTGTCCAGTTCGAGGTCAGGTTTCTCCCATTCCCTGTGGGTTTCAGTGCATTGAAGAGGCAGTCTCAAAACCAAAGGCCATGTGCCAACGTCACTATTCCTCCAAGAGCACTGGTGAAACACCTTTCTCTACATTGTTTTTTCCCTCCCCTCACTATGTTATGAAATCCATAATTCTGGAAGTTCTGTTCTAAATATTTTTTTTAATTATGGCTTTAAATGCAGGTAGAGACTTTTTCTATACTCTTTTTCTTTCCTGAGAGTGTTTGTACAGCAACACATGTCACTGCAGCCAAAACCTGATTAGTACTGCTGGGTTTTGTTAACAAGTTATTAGCAAAGGACTCTTTGGGAGTAAATAGGATCTAATAGAAGCTTCATAGGTTTGCCATTATACTCCATAATTATCATTTAGAGGTCGTTTCTTTTGTAGTCATTAATGAATAATGACAATATGATAATATTCAAAGCTCACCATTCCAGCACCAACCTTTCCTCTGACTTAAATAATTAAGATGTCAAAATTAATTTCCCTCTCACAAAGCAGTGACTTTTCTCTCTTTGCTGATGGATCTGTTTTACAGATACCACTTCTCAGCTTGCAATGCTTGGCTCGACCTCACTGCGAAGGACAGAGGGGTGGAGTATACAGAGCCTCATTTTTCACTGTCAGCCCTCAAAGCCAGTTTTGCTAAGAAAGAAAAGAAAAAAGGAGAGTGTCTTGTTGGTAGATGGCTCCTGCAGACTCGGACACTGCCTGTTATTGACATAAAGGTCAGGAATCATAGAATTGTGGAATCATTAAGATTGGAAAAAATCCTTAGAACCATTGAGTCCAATCATTAACCCAGCACTGCCAAGCCCACCACTAAACCATGTCCCCAAGTGCCACATCCACATGGCTTTTCAATCTCTCCAGGGAAAGTGATTCTGCAACTGCCCTGGGCAGCTGTGCCAGGGCTGGACAAGCCTTTTGGTGAAGAATTTTTTGGAATATCCCATCTAAACCTCCCCATGTGCAACCTGAAGCCATTTCCTCTCATCTTGCCACTTATTACTTGAGAGAAGAGAGAATCATTTACACTGGAAAATACCTTTAAGATCCTTGAGTCCAATGTCAGCATCTTTCACTACTCTCCAGAGCATGATGTGATGCTTTTCATTTTCAGGTGAATGAAATAAGATCCTCAAGGCAGAGATGTGCTCCCTGGACATCAGACACACCAAAATGCTGCCATGAAGCAGCCTTTTCATGTGTCTGACATCCAGAAAGCCTCACACCAGGCCTGCCTAAGTGTCAGAGATCCTTGAGGATGCCCTTATCCCATTAAACATTCATGCCCTTTTGCTGCTTCTCATGTATTTTTATTACTAACAGGTTTCCCAGCTGATAACACATCAGTGAATACATTATTCAGCCTGGCTCACCGACTACACTGCTGACTGTCTCCATTACACTGAAATCCTCCAAGAGTTCCAAGTGGGGATCCCAGGATTTGCCCAAATGTCCTGGCAGAATGTGGCCAAAGCCACGGGGGCTCAGCAGGGAGAGACAATGGGATGGAACCAGAGCCAGGGATACCTGTCCAACTCAGTACAGCTCTAGAATGCACAAACCTGGCTCCTCCAGCTCTCTGTGAGCCCCAGGAGATGCAGGTGGGGCAGGACAGGCTTCTTGGTGCTGAAGGGCCACTTGTGCTTCTGCTGTTACATTACAGAGCTTCCACCACCACGCCAAATTCCTTTTTCTCTTCACCCACAAGCACCGTGAACGGAGCAATTCCCTTTGCGTCTCACAGGGGGGCTATGAAGCTTTAATTAATTTGTGGGTTTTGGTCCTTTGTGCTCTCAAAATGCAATGTGTTTAATTCCTCCATTACTTCACACTTCATAGCATTATTTATTTCAGTCAGGGTGGTCCCCACGAGCCTGTGTGACAGCGGGTTCCCAGTGCCACGCGGTGCACTGAGCAGGCACAGGATCTCTGTGTTTCCAAACACCAACTAAAAGAGGATATATTTAGATTATAGATTGGGAAGAAATTCCTCCCTCTGAGGGTAGGGAGGCCCTGGCACAGTTTGCCCAGAGAAAATGTGGTTGTAACACCCCTGGAAGTGTCCGAGGCCAGGTTGGATGGGGCTTGAAGCAACCTGATCTAGCGGAAGGTGTCCCTGCTGATGGCAGAGGGTGGCACTGGATGGGCTTTAAGATCCTTTCCAAACCAAAGTTTGTGATCACCTACCAGTGGGCCTGGGGAGACCCTCCCCAGGTGGGTTTGTGTCTGTGTGTAGCCGTGGGGTGGGGAGAGGCCACAGGAGCACATCTGATGGTGCCTTCATGTGCTGCCATCCATGGGGAAGAGGACAACCACACCTGGTGACTGGGGTGGTACAAGGAGAAGCAGAATCCCTGCTTAGCAAAGGCAGCCTTCGTGCCCAGCTGCTTACAGACTGAGCAAGACAAAAATTAAACAGGCCATTAAGCAGCACTCCAGTGGATTAACATTCATCTGCCTCGCTTACGCTGCAGGATTTCAAAATTCCTTTGAAGTTTGCATATTAGAAAATCACTTTCCAAGCCACATAACTTTGAGCTTTAGATGTTTCCTAACAGTGCTGTGATTGAGGAACAGCTGACTAATCCTTTAGGATTTAATGAGGTTAACTAACATGCACAGCTTTGTAGGGAGCTGTAGTTGGTATTTTGGTAGCAAACATGGAAAACATTGACAGTAAGTAATGTTCTGTAAAGAGCTGTTATGGGAGCACAGCATCACTTGAGTAACTTTTGTCAAAGCTTCTTTTTCCTTCATAGAGCACAGGTTGGGCTTCTGGTCTTGTTCAGTTATAGCAATTAATACTGCACAGCCCTTGTAACTCTCACTGAAGTCAATAGGATTACACTTTTCTGTTCTCTAGGTTAATTTATGGCTTTGTAGCTTCTCTGGCTGTCCAAGGACCCCTTCCATGGACTGGCAGAGAAGCAGCAGTGTTTTCCAGCAGCTGGGGTGGGTGGCAGAGGGTTCTCAGCATCAGGCTGGGACTGGAGCCACATCCCACTGTTTGCCCAGCAGAGCCCAAATCCATCCCTGGTGAGGTTTGGCACTGAGTCCTCCTTTGGCTGAGCCCCTGGAACAACCATAGAAAAGAATCATAGAATCAGTAAGGTTGGGGAAGACCTCCAGGGTCATCAAGTCCAGCCTTCTCATCTCTGAAGGGTGGCTGTGGAGCTCCTGTGCCTCAGGCACCTGCAGACAGAAGGATGAGCTCAATTTGGTATTTACAGAACACACCGGAGCTGCACGTAACAAGTTGACACAGAAGTTCATTAGGATGCAATTACAGCGATCACAATGTTGGCTACTCAATTATTTTTAGCAAGAACATGTAATTAACTGCAAGTTCATGTCAAATGCTGCCTGGTGCCATGAACCGGGTTCTGGGGACTGGCTTGCACGGGAAAACACAGCAGCAGGGTTTTTCTCAAGGCACAGCCTCAGGTTGGGAGATACAGACTGATGGGAAACAGCAGTGGCTGCACGGGTAGGAGACAAGCCCAAGTGAGACGAGAGGAGCAGAGCATCTCGTCCATCACCCAGAAGACTGGCTGATGGGGCCAGAGCCTGCAGGGATATGAGCTCAGTGCATCAAAACACATCAAAATACATCAGGTATTATCACTGCTGCACCGTTGCTGCCTCATGATTAAGCACCATGAATATTAATGAGTTATTATAGTTGCTTTGGAAAGATCTGCTTGTTACGGCTCAGATCATAGTGCTGCTGGGAGAAAGCAAAACTTTGTCGAACTGTTTGCCTGTTGATCATTTGTAACTCTCTTTCAGCTCACAGGAGCCTGGAGACTGTTCTGGAGAAGCAGGTTCCTCAGCATCTTGTCCACTTGTGAATTATTTCATGGTGAGATTTCTCTTAATAATGAATGGAAAATTCATTGTGGCAGTTAATATCTCCATCACCCTCAGGCCTCCATGGTCCCTGTCAAAATATACATTACACCAGCAAAAAATCTGTACAGAGCAGCAGGCAGGCTGGAAAGGAGGAGAAGGAAGAAGACAGGAAATCTTTCAGGATTTATTTGGTACATAAATCAGGAGAGCAGTGTGGGTGTGAGTGGTACAACACCACCCAGGAGATGTGGCTCAGGGTCCTGTGTGGTTCTGAGCAGCCCAGTCTGTGGAAGATGCCCCTGCCCATGGCAGGGAGTAGAATGAGTTGAGCTTTAAGGGCCCTTCCAATCCAAACCATTCTGGGATTCTACAAAGTTAATTTGGTTAATTGCTGCCCCTCATCCCTAGGGCAGACGTGGGTGCAGGAGCCCCCTCTCACCACTCCTGTCCCATCACTACAGGAAAAGTGCCCAGTCTTCCCACATCTCATTTCCAACTGGCCTTCAACAGACTCCTGCCTGCCAAATAATAAATTAGAGCCTTTACACTGCAACACTCAGCACATTGTGGGGAGCATTAAACAAAACCTGAGGAGTGGCTGGTTGAAGGAGTAAGGCCGGGAAGGCAGCGCTGCCATAGCCTTGCGGGTGGATGGGATGTGCCAACCAGCCCTACCGGGGCAGGTCCCCAAAAACCAAACCAGCTGCCAGGCCAAAAGACACCACTGAGAGCTTTCCCCTGTGACAGTAAAGGGAAGGCTCTGAAGGATTAGGGAAAATGCCTTATTCAAGCAGAGTAACATGGCTCTGGATGTCACCACCACGGTGGGGAAGCCCAATGTGGCGAGGACCAGCACTGGCAGCACCCGTGTCCCGTATGGCACAGAGCTGTGGGGCAGCCGTGCCCTTCCCAGGGACAGCAGAGCCAGACATGCCCACAGTCTTCCCAGGTAGCCTGGGAACCAGGAGGCACCAAACCAGAGCTGGAGCCTGTGTGATGACTTGCCGGAGCGGGGCTGGCAAGGGCAGGAGCACCCTGGGGCTCGTGGGCACGGAGCATCCGTGGGCTGCTCCGAGGGCTTTACCCACCACTAGCTCATGCAGTTCCATGCTGCATAATTCATACCTTTTTAGCAGGAGATAAAAACTTCACAACTGTTAATGTGCAAGTGTTTATTAATGTGAGTCTGCCAGACGGTCCCTGGATTTGGAAGGAGCTCTTGAGAAAGAGCCAAAGTCTGTCCTCTGTAAGCAGATTTCTTTTGAAAGCTGAGAGCCTGGTGGGTACTGGGCTCCTAGTGATTCTCTGGAGGCTGCTGAGCTGCTGCTTCATCCTGGGGCCCCTGAAGGTCTTGGAGCATCACAGAAGCAGAAATAAATAAATAGATCATTTCCCTTACATGGGGCCGGGTGTTGGATGTGCCGCATCGTTCATGTCCCTCTCCTGCACAGAGCAGTCAACTGAGCTCAGAAAGGAGATAAGAGCATTTGTTCCCACAAGGAACGCGGAGAGGATGAAAAACAAGTTTTCAGTTGTGTTCCGTGCAAGGCTGTTTATAATGCCTGTGCCTATTTTTAAGCCTGGGAAATGAAGGGCTGCCAGTTGCAGCCAGCTCTTGAGGAAGCTGCATTGTGTTCCGCAGCACTGTCAGGTGAACTGGAGCAGACACTTGGTACCCGGGAGCCAACACAGGGACATCAGTGACGCCACCTTCCCCATCCCTGTCCTCGGCAGGAGCCTGGCCACAGGCACTGCCCTGGCAGGTGGATCCGTGCACCTGCTACTGGGGGTGACACCAACCTTCATGGGGACAATGTCACTGCAAAAAACCTTCCCAAGGACGTTGCTGGGGGGGAAAAGGCAGTTTCTGGGTGTGGAGGAGGAGTGAGGCAGAGCCTGCCATCGGCCCTGCCTGCTCTGCAGGAACGTGTCCGTCGGGATGAAGGCACGGAGGGGATGGAGGCACAAGCAGACAGGACAGCTCTGCAAGCACCCGGTGGTGCAGGGCAAGGAGCTGGGGCTGTCCCAGGTGCCAGGGATGGAAAGCAGTGCAGGGAAAGCATGAGGTGCTCCAGCTCCCTCAACAGCGTGGGCAGCCAGCCCCTTCCCACCTCCCACCCCAGCGCTGGCACACAGGAACTCTGGGTTGCTGACAGCAGCTCTTTTGAACAGCCTCTGACACAGTGAAGTGCAAAATCATTTCCCAGAGCCAGAATCTCTCTCTGTCTCTCTCTCAAGCGTTTTGGAGATATCTGAGGCCACCCAAGCCCATGCTATAGAATATCATGGACACTGGAACAGGCTCCCTGGGGCAGTGGGCACGGCCCCAGGGCTGCCAGAGCTCAAGAAGTGTTTGGACAACACTTTCAGGGACAGGGTGGGATTGTTGTGATGTCCTGTGCAGGGCCAGGAGATCCTTGCGGATCTTTTCCAGCTCAGGATGTTCTGTAATTCCATGATCACTGCAGCACCTTGACCAAGTTGTAGCTCTGTAAAGAGTCTCCCCACTGGCAATCCCAGCCACCACCAACAAAGAGCTCTGCCTTGGCCACAGCTCAGTCCTGGCTTCCCTGGGGTGCTACTCTGTTGTTTTCTGGGAGTTTGATGTGTGTTCATCAAATTGAAAGGGATTAAAAAAGAATTGAACATCATAAATATCCTGGATCTATAAACACTTCCCTGGCACTGCCAGCACGCTGTCAATATAGATAACACTATTTAAATAATAAGTTCAGAACTTTTGCCTGTAAATTAAAACATCTTATTGAAATAGATGCTGATTAAAAGGCAAATGTCTTTGTTCTAATTATCCTAATGGCGAGCTTTTAATGGCAAGAAGCTGTAGAAATAAAACCACACAGAAATGACAGCAAGTAACGGTGAGAGCTGCACCCACTGGTGCTGGGTTGTCAGGGTGAGGGATGCCCCGACTCCTGGGAAAGGTGAAGAGGGTGGTGGGTGTGCAGGGATGCTGGAGGGCTGAGGAAGATGTCTGCACACATGAAGGGATGGTGGCAGCCTGGACAAACTCCATTCAGCATCTCCCTTTGTACAGCACCCTCCCCTCGGTACCAAACACAGAGGTTTTGCCACAGAGAGCAGCTGCTTGGGAGGGAGGGGAGCAGGAGCCTGGGCCAGTGCAGATATAATTAGTTAATTCATTTAATTAGTTACTTCATTTCTCATTGGCTTGTCCTACCTGGTTGGAGCACTGCTGTGAGTGCTGCAGCCCTGGGGGAGTGTTTGGGCTAAGAGGGAGTGCTGCCTGCTGCCCCTGCTCCCCCAGCAGTGCCAGGGCAGAGTCCGAGCAGTCACCTCCCACCCAGGGCTGCCAGGGCGTGGACAGGGCTTTTTCCAAGCAGAGGGGCAATACTGGTCTCTGCTTGGCAGAGGACAGGCAGCAGTTCACTCTCTGCAACCACACGAGGAGAAGGAAAATTAATTTCCATTTCCTCTGGTTCAGCACTAGCAGTTGCATTCAGCCTTTTGGGTTCCTGCCTCCACTCCCATTGCCTGTGCCTGAAAAACTAATGAATTTCCACTGATTACTTGTCTGCTCTCTGTCTCCTACCTTTATTTTATCCTCATTTTAGCTCCTTATCTTTCTTCACACTCTTTTAACTCCAGTGAATGGTTTCATCCTTTCTAAGTGAGGCACTGTGCCACTCACAGGCTCTTTCTTATCTCTGAAAGCACTAAAAGGAATCACCTAGTTTGTTCCATGGCCCCACAGCCTACTCGGAGAGACAGCGTGGCATCAGTGAGAATAATACCTGGCTGATTAGTGGGGAAAAATCCTGCAGTGAGAGGCTGAGCTGAGCATGGTGCCTGTGGACCATCCTCAGCAGTGTGGCTGCTTCACCCTCCAGGCTCCCACAGCAGAACGTGGCAGGTGGAAATGCTGGTGGGCACCCTGTGGGAGTTGCAGATGGGCAGCAAGTGAAGCCACACACGAGTAGAGACACAACACGGGCCTCACACTTGTGTCCACCCACACAAATACAGGTGGAGGGGCTGGAGGAACATCCCCAGAGCCCCCTGGGGCTCCTGTCAGCAGCAGGGGGCTGTCAGCTCCTGCCATAACCTGAGAAGGTGCCAGCATGGCTCCTGCAAAGCAAAACCCAAAAATAGACCAGAACCAGGTTTTATTTACTTCCAGATTTATGCAGGTATGACAGCCTTTGCTCTGCAGCTGTGCATTAACCTGCATAGCCTGGGAACATGAAGTCGTGCCCAAACAATTGGGATGGTACAGTCTGCGTGAATTCCTGGTCTCATGACTGCGGATTATGAGACTCCACTTCTTTTCCAGCTTTTGCTGGGTAACCTGCTGTCCTGGCCCAGCTAAGGTTTATTCTTGAATTACCAAAGGTACTTAACATAATGCAGAAGAGCTCAGCACTTCCTGTTTGCACTCAGCTGAACAGCGACATTCTTTTTCCTGGCAAGGTATTTGAGCAATGAAGGAAATCAAACTTGCAAAAGGTTAAGGCTATTATTAAAAGAAAAAGAAATCAATCCAAAACCAAAACCCAATGTGTTGAAAAAAAAATGCAGCAACAAAACTCACAGCCTATGGAGCCACTGATTTTGTCCTCAAGATGACTAAAACTGGGGTATTTGAAATATCAGGGAGAATTTTCATGTTCAAGTCAAGCTAGAAGTCAATTTTTGCTATCACAGAATCACAGACTGGTTTGGGTTGAAAGAGACCTTAAAGCTCATCCCATCCCACCCCCTGCCATGGGCAGGGACACCAGCCCAGGGTGCTCCAAGCCCCATCCAACCTGGCCCTGGACCCTTACAGGGATGGGGCAGCCTCAGCTTCTCTGAGTAGCCTGTGCCAGGGCCTGCCCACCCTCCCAGAGAGGAATTCCTTCCCAATATCCCATCTAATCCCAGCCCTGTCAGTGGGAAGCCACGCTCCCTTGTCCTGTCACTTTGTTCCTGGTCCCCAGTCCCTCTCCAGCTCTCCCGGAGCCCCTTTAGGCACTGGAAGGGGCTCTCAGGTCTCCCTGGAGCCTTCCCTTCTCCAGGTGACCCCCCCAGATCTCCCAGCCTGGCTCCAGAGCAAAGAGATTCCAGCCCTTGGGGTTAGCCTCTCACCTGCCAGCACCTCCAAATCCTTCTCCCCAAGTCTCCTCCTGCTCCATATTTCCCACTGTCGTGTCCCTCACTGGGACGAGTGTCCTGCCCTGGCCTCAGCACACTGTGCTGCTCAGCAAAGGGTCTCTCCTCTGTCCCTGGCCTTGCGACACATTTTGGAGAAAACCAGAGGACTGAAGAGCAGACTGGTGGGCAGACTGAGGTTGTTTTTCTTTTCTACCCAGACATACGGATACAAGAAATCTTTGGAGACCTTGAAAGGAAAAGTGCCTCCCTTTGAATTGCTAAATGGATGGCGTGGCTAAGAATAGCCTGGAGAGGGGAGAGGGGAGATGAATGACACGAGGAATTCAGCACCTTTTCTTGCTGTGCAGAAGTCCTGAAATTTAAAAAAGCGAAATACCAAGGCGAGTGCAGGTGAAGGGGAATGGCCAGGCACGCTGAGGACATTTGGAGGAGTATGCTATTATGTAAAACGAGCCAGGGAAAGGTTAGCAAATACCACTGCTTCCCTGGGGAGCCCTTCCTTTGCAGGAGTCATTAGTGCACTGGCAGGATAACAGATTCTCTCTGCTAATTCTCTAGGTCATAAGCAAATTAAGACAGAAAAGCTGATCTACCATCAATCTACATTAGGCACAGCTGCCCAGCTCACCTGGCCAGCAGCCGCTGCCTTACAGAAAGGTTAGGACTGGAATAGCAAAGTCTTGTCATTAAACCAAGCCTGCTTCCCTCTCAACTCAGCCAGGCTGGGCAAAGAGGTGCTGGGACAGGGCTGCAGGGTCCTGGCACCCCTCAGGTGGGAGCAGGGCTCAGGGAGCACAGTTCCAAGTGCCCCACCTTCATCCCTCCAAGGAAACCCATGACTGTAGGGTTGTACCCATGCTCTGTGTGCAGGGGCTCTGGCAGCTCAGCCCCAAAGGGAGGGCTCGGGTTCAGACAGCTCTTGCTCACCTCAGAGACCTGATGCCAACCCACATTAGTGCAGCTCCAAGTTTGGAAAGGGACAGGCCAGGGAAATGTTGCTCCTGGGATGCCAGAAACTCCATCCCCAGGCAGGAGGGGGTGAGTCAGAGCAGGGGGAGGCAGAGGCTTCCCTGGGAGCAGCCTGAGTTTCTCCCAGCGTGGGCACAAAGAGCTTTTAATAACCTCAATATAAACTGCTTGGTGAGATTAAAGCAACCCACTCACGGGCAGGGTTAAGCCCAGGTCTGGAGCTGCTGCCTCCATGGACACACTCATCCTCTGGATGAGTACCCTGGGCATGGTGGGGGCTGGGAGAGTGATCTCCTCCACTGGGACCATCCCATGGCTGGAGAGAGGTTTTGGCTGGATCTCAGGAAAGGTTCTTTCCTCAGAGGGCAGTGGGCACTGAACAGGCTCCCAAGGGCAGTGGGCACAGCACCAAGGCTACCAGAGCTCCCAGAGTGTTTGGACAATGCTCTCAGGACTTTGAGGTGTCCTGTGCAGGCCCAGGAGTTGGTCCTTGTGGGTCCCTTCCAGCTGAGGATGTTCTCTGATCCCATGACTTCAAACAGATACACTGCCTGTGAAACCTCCAGAGTCACATTTGCTGTGAACAAAAACACCCACCCGCACACAACACAGCGTTTCAAATCCTGCCTTTAATCTCAGGTTCCAGCAACAACCTTCTCCCCATCCAATTACTTGTCTTACAATTGACACCACAATATTAAATTCCTAAGAACTGAAGCGCTTTGAAAGTATAACCTACTTTTAAAGCAGACAAGATTTATAGTGGAAGCATTTACTTTCTAGTCCTTGACGCTATCAAAGTCACTGATGCTTCATCAGCAGCTCCATAAATGAGGCCTCCAAACATGCTGGCATTTGCTGGGCACCGCTTGCAGACTGAGCCCTGGCACATGCACAGAGCTGAGTGGTGTTGGCTTTGGCAGGATTGTGATTTTATCACAGGACATGTAGGAAAGGCCTTTGCAGTTGTAGGGAAAGGAGGTCACAGTCATCCTGGAAGTGCTCCATCCCTAGAAGTGTTCCTCCATCCCTGGTAGTGTTCCTCCATCTGTAGAACTGTTCAAGGCTGGGTTGGGTGGGACTTGGAGCAACCTGGTCTAGTGGAGAGTGTGCCTTGTCCCCACCTCTACCTGGCCCCTGCCCTCAACATGAGTTGCCATGCTAACCTACATGGAAAGGCATTAATATTTGCTCCTGAAACAAGATGCAATTAGTTGGGCATAAAAGAACACTGAAGTGATGCCAATTACCCTCTTAAAGACAAATAGAATTAAGTCAGAGAAGCAGAAAATTACCTTTGTGGGAAATCTACTGCAGAGTTTAAACAGAACCAGCGACGGTGGCTGGATGGATGCTACGAGGTTCAGCTCTGCTTCTCGTCCTCCCTGTTCCCAGCCAAGCCATGAATCCCTGCACCATCCAGGCAGGACTCCAGGCCCTGCAGTGGGGTCTGCACCCACCCACCCCATCCTTGATCCCCGCAGGCACTGCTGTGGGGTGAGGAGCAGTGGGCAGGATGATGTTGGGCAGCTGCACCAGCTCAACGCCCACAGAGAAGAATTTGTCTTTTAACACTGGTGCACAAGCACCTTGATGATCCCATTTTGTTTATTCCTGGAAACCAGCCAGAGTTTTAATTAGCCATTAACTATTCCCTGTGCATTCGACAGTAGTGTTCAAGGAACCAGTGTTCCTGATTTGGCATCCCCCCTGCAGGCTCCTCTCGCTGCCTCTCAGCACTTTGCTGATCAGTAATTGTTTCTGATAGCAGCATATAATTCATCACTGACCAGCTCTGCCCCTTCAGCTGCCCAGAGGTTGTAAAATCCCAGAATGGTTTGAGTTGGAAGGGACCTTTAAAGCTCACCTCATCCCACCCCCTACCACAAGCAGGGACGCCTCCCACCAGCCCAGGGTGCTCCAAGCCCCGTCCAACCTGGCCTGGGACACTCCCAGGGACGGGGCAGCCACAGCTTCTCTGGGCACCCTGTGCCAGGGCCTGTCCCAGAGATGGGCAGCTGCTCACAGATGGGCCAAAATACCCATTCTCAGCCTTCCTGGGAAGCCGTGGTGCCTCCAGAGCTTTGCACCCAACCACTGAGCCCTGTGCCCAGAGTGTCTGCTGTGCTGCTGCTGTGCTGGTGCTCCTGCTGTGCGGAAGGTCCTGGGTCCCCACCACATGGGCTGGTGAGAGGACTCACAAAGCAAACTCTGATCTGCCCCAGGTTTACTCCCCTGCAGTCACAAGGAAGCCTGTCTGTCTGGCAGCACTCCAGCCACTCTGCAGCCAGAGCGCTTTCGGACTCCAAATCCTTCCCTGGCACAGGTCTGCTCTGTGCCCAAAGCAACCCAAAGCACCTGTGGAGGAGCTGGAACTCCAGGGGGACAAGCCCCAGGGCTCTATGGCCAGCACTACCCAGGGATGTGCCACGAGCCATGGGTGACAGCCCTTGGCGCAAGTGACTTCCAAGGCTGAGCAGCCAGAGTTGAGGTGACACCCTCACCCTTCAGATCACAGCACTGAGCTCGTGGCTGCACCCAGGACAGACACCCCAGCACAGGCCTCTCAGGTCTGGGTTACCCCATGAAAAAGCCAGAGGTTACAGGGAGTTTTATCCAGCATAAACAGACCTTCATCCGAGACCTAAGGAATTGCTACCCCATCTGTTCCAGGCAGGCAGCACAGACTACTGTGCAGCTCCTGGGACTTTAAGTAGGACTTAAGTCTGTTCTACTCAAATCTTTGTGGCAAGGGTCTAGGGAAAGCTGTCTGCTGGGATCTGGATCAAGACACCCACTGGGATGACTCTGATGTGTCTGCAAATGCTCCTAAAAGGAAAGGGATCTCTCCCGAGGTCTGGTGCCTCCAGAGCCTCCTGCTTTCCCTACTGCTCTCTGAAGTTCATACATATAAAGCCTTTATGTTCCCATCAAAGCTACTCCAGGATTTATCCTTATGGGAAAAGCTGAAGGAATGTGGTGTGGGAACTAAAGGCTTTAAAAGGCAATTTGAGAAGCAGTGCAGGAGGGAATGTGCTCCCAGGGACCGCTGCTCTCCCTGCTGTGCAGGACTCGCTGTACCTGCAGCACCAGCTGCTTCTTCCAGCCTGGTTCCAGCTCTCTTCATTTACAAGATGCATTATTTACCAGCCTGACATGCAGCTCATTTAAAAATCAGATTTATCAGCAAAATAGCAGCGCTCGCTATGGTGGCTTCCAACAGGAGTGTTTGCTGGGCTCGTGCTGACTCGGCAAATTCCCACCCAATCCATCACCAAGGGGTGCTGGCACAGAGCCCTCAGCCCCTTCCCAGCCCTGGGGGCTCCAATCACAGCACCACCAGGACAAGGACCACTTCTGACCTCGGATTTCTGCAGACAAGCCAAGCAGGAGGAGGCCCAAGCCAAGGGAATTCCCTTTGTGGAAGCACAGTGGGCTCAGTGCTGCAAAGAGCTGAGAGGCACAGCCCGATCCTTTGTGGGTAGCTGGATGCTGAGCCCAAGGGAGTGGGGTGTGTGTCTGTGTGTCCTGCTCCACGGCACCCACAAAGCAGAGGGGACACGGCTCATGACATACACCAGTGGTAGCAGCAGGTCCTGGGGCTCCTCTGGTGCATCCTAAAGGTGCCATCTGTGTGCCCACCACAGACAGAGCCCTGTGTGGCTCCCTGGGAGAGAGAACAGGTGAGCATTGGCCACACCTGCAGGAGGGAAGGGAGGATATAAACGTGCATGGAAAGATCCAGGCAGTCCCTGCAAAACTGCATCCCAGGATACCCCCGGAGCAGGCCCTGCCCTGCTCCTGCAGCAGCCCAGCAGTGCCCAGTGTGTGTACAGAGCTCTGGCAGCAGGAGCAACTCGCTCCAGCTGAACAAAGCTGGCAGGAGCCGCTCTGGTGCCAAGGAATTTTTAGCAAACTGAGGGAAGTGCCAGTTGCTTTGCAAAGGTGAGACTGTTCATGGAGTGAAGCATAACCAGAGCCCAAGGGCAGATCAAGATCCACCCCTGGAAAAGGAATATCAGCCCTCAGAGGAGCAGTGTCCTCACCTGGAGTGTTCCCTTCCCAACTAGCACAATCCTGCTCCTCCAGCTCCAGCTCCCAGGACCAGTTACCCTATGGGGCCATTGACTTGCACTAATTTTGGGTTGGGGGAAACCTCAGCATGGCTGAGACCTTCTGAGTGCAGCAGCAGAGCCACAGGCACACGGGCCAGGCACAGCCAGGTCTGGGTCACACGTGGCCAAGTGGCCTGTGGTCACCTCATCACACCTGCACCTTCACCCCACACCACGTGTGTGTGTGACACGTGTGTGCTCACGTGCTGCTCCGGGCACCGCGGCCTCTCCTCCGCAGCCAGGAGCGGGAACACTCTGTAAACACACATAAATATTTCATGTTCAGAGAGAGTTTTTGCCATGACCCAGATTCCTTTCCCCCCAGACACCCCGCTGGGACACCGGGGGGGTTGCGTGGGGTGGGAGTGTGGCTGCAGACACGCGTGGCCCCCGCTGCACCTGCGGCAGCCCCCAGCCTGAATCGGGGTGGCACATCGTCCCTGCTCTCTGCCCCATCCTCACAGGGCTTCTCTTTGAGCCGAGGTGTACAGGTGTCTGCGTGTGCCACCTGTGCCGAGGACAAGCACAGAGCTGCGGGATGGATGCCCTGCTCCCTTCTGAGGAGCAGCTGGGATGCTCCGAGAAGGATGAGCTCCTTTCCCACAGCAGGCGGCTCCCCCAGGCGTGGTGCTCACCCAGAGCATCTCAGCCCCAGTGCCCGTCTTGCCAAGGCATTCCTTGGCTGTTCCCCGCACCTGCTCAGGCCAGAGGCAGCCTGACCTCGCCGGGAGCAGGGCCGAGTGCTCCTCCCCTGCTCCCGCTCCAAGCAGAACCACGTTCTCCAAAGGCAGCGCTGCCTTATCAATAATAAAAGGCAATTTCCCCAGACAGAGCCGGGAGATTACTGAGCCCTCCGTGCGCCTCATCCATCGCTGACAGGATGGGAAGGGCTTCAATAAGATGCGATTTGACAGTAACACAAAACAACAACAGCATTAAGGGAAGAATAATGGCAAAGGCAGCTGTCAAAAACCTCGTGTTCCCTAACCAGGAGCAAGAAATCAGAGCTGTCAGGCCCCGGCAGAGCTGAAAGGGAGGGCAGGACTGCAGTGGGCAGCGAGGTATCACTGCCCATGGGGGATTCTGGCCATCGTGGGCACATAGGGAGGACCTGAGGATTCTGGTGCCACCAACACAACGGAGGCCTCAGTGTCACCACAGCCAGCTCAGCAACATGGCAGCTCTAGGGCCTTGGAGCCCAAGGGAGGCAGGAACACCACCGCACATCCACCTGGGCAGGACCTGGCGCTGTGTGCCCTCCGGGCACGGGTGAGCCGGGCACCAGGAGCTCTTGTGCCACAGCTGCTGCAGGGCTGGGACCCATCACCCAGGCTGGCTGCAGAGGGGGATGGAGCCGGGCTAGGCTCTGCTGTGTCAGCTGCTGTGAAAACGAGCCAGAGGACATCTCGTGGTGTTGAAAGACAGAGGCATGAAAGGTACCCAGAGGAGCCCGGCTCCCTGAGGCTGTGCCAGCTCAGTGCCCTGACGTTTGCAGCCCAGGAGCTCACAACAAGGACTCAGGCACAGGGCAGCAGTCCTGGGACCTGTGGCAGAGGAGGGACCACAACCCCATAGGGATGGCTCTGCTGACACCAGGGAAACAAGAGACATGTCTCAGGAGGTGGCACTGGTGGCCCTTGGAGCTCAGTGTGGCTGTGGTGGCTGAGTGGGACACAGCAACAGTCCTGGGGGCCAGTGGGCAGTTTCCAGAGCCCACTCTACCCCCAGTCCAACACCAGGGCAGACTGATAGCACTGCAGAGCTGCAGGGCTCAAGCCACTGAGACATGCCCTGGTTAGGCCAGCCTGATCCTCTCCTTAATGAGAGCACTGGATTTATGCATGTTTGTGTGTCCCCCATACGTAATTGGAGCCTCTGCTCAGTAATTTAATTTTGCCCACCAAAGCTCAGATCCCATCAGTGGTGCTGCCATGGAGACACCTGCCCAGCATAGCCAAGGCTCCAGGTCCTCCCCAGGGAGGAGCTGAGCAGCACCACTCTGGTCCGTGGGAACATCAGTGACAGCCACGGATCTCATTAGCAGTCTGTTCTGCCTCAATGCTTATGATGAAAAAATGAGGGATGAGGGTGACGAAGAGAGAGGCCCCAGTGAGGACCTAATCTCCTTGTCAATATGGGCTGGGTGATACAAGAACCAGAACCACGACTGGGCCCTTCCATGAGGCCCATCCAGGCAGAGGCAGTGCTGCCAGAGCATCTCCCTGAGTTATTGGCCTCTGCCAAGCGAGGGATTTCCATTAACTAGGAATGTTTCCATCCCATCTCCTCACACAGACTCTCTCCTCTATACAGGGCATCCTTCAGCTACTGGGGACCTCAAGGAGCCCCCAGTGTTGGGATAAGGATAAGGGATAACACTGACAGTGGGGTGGGTGGTTCAGAAGGACCCTGCATGAAGCCTGTGATGCCCATCACAAAGCCAAGCAGGAACAGCACTGTTCTGTCTGTCCTGCTGTCTGTCTGAGGTTCCCCTCTCCAGCCCTGCTGTGCTAATGCCTGAAGGATGCAACACAAAATCCCAGAACGGTTTCATTTGGGAGCTTAAAGCTCCTGTCATCCTGCCCCTGCCACGGGCCTTGGACACTCCCAGGGTTGGGACAATCTCAAAGAGGGAACAACCAACCATTCAAAGCCTTGTCCCCTTGGGAGCCAAGCCCCTGGCGAGCTGGATGCTCTTGTCTCCCAGGCTGGGTGCTTCTGCTTCCTGCAGGCACTCCGTTTAGCATGAAGGCACTGCAGGGTCGTGCCACCCTTCACACAACCCTCTCGTGAATTCTGCAGCAGTCTGGGGCTGCCCCACGGGCCAGGCGGGCGCTGCACTGGGAAGGAGCAGAGGGAAAAGCTCTCTGGAAAATCAGCGGCACAGAGCCAGGTTGATACCGGCAGGGAGCCACGGAGCTCTGCGGTGTGGGCAGTGCCAACCCCGGGAGGAGGAACACCGGCACAGCACTGATGTCTCACCTGGAAGGACTCTGAGAGCGCCTCCCTGTCAGAGGCACCGAACTGAGCTTGAACGGCCTCCGGGGGCTCCAGAAGCAGAGGGTCAGCCAAAAAGTTCTCTGGATCTGGTCACGCTGGAGCATCCAAGGGAGAGAGAACACCTCCTGTGCTGTCCAGACTCCTGAGAGTTGCTGCCAGTCAATAAAAACCAGTGAAGGGTTTGATAATGTGCATGTCTGGAAAGACAAAAAAAACAGGGCTTAATAAAACCTTTATTTTAAAAATATGGTTTTTAATTTAAATGTAAATTGGGTGCTGTGTTAGCTGTAGGTCACTCACACTGACACACTGCTTAATTAGCAGGGATGAGCCTCGGGAAGCAACGGCACTAATGGCTGGCCCTTTCCTGGGCATTTATTTTAAGTTAATTAAAATTTTTCAGGGCAGGATGGGCCCTGCTCTGCAGAACAGCTCCTCACTCCGTTCAGCCAGTCCTTTCCCCAGCCCCACACGCTGCCAGGGATGCTCTCAGCAGGCTGTCAGCTATTAATGGAGCAGGGCACATTTATTTTGGCATCCTGAAACCCCCTCTGGCAAGTCACAAATCACAGCCCCCCTTCCTCCATAGATGCTCCTGCAACATCCAGTGTCAGGCAAATGGTATCAGCAATAAACCTGAGCAAGGACACAGGAGATTTCTCCAACTTCTGGGGTGAATTACAAGGGTAAGTCTTCAGATGAGACAAACCTGATGTGAAATCAAACCTTCCAAGCACTGAGCAGAGCAGTTATCCAGAGTCACAGCATGAGTTAGGCACAAGAGGATCTCACTCAGAGATGATCTGCCTTCACAAGGAGAGATGAGCTGGAGTGAGAGCCCTGATTTAAGAGACATGAGAGCTCAGATCCCTTCATCAGGACTCTGGGAATGGAGCTTTAACCCTTCCCTTGGTCCAGTTCTGCCTCATGTTGCTGTCACCCTCCACACACAGACCTGAGAGATAAATCCAACATGAAACAGCACCAGGAAATGGGGGTGGGGCAGAGCAGGAGTGACCCTGTTGGCAGCACCAACCTGTCAATAACCACTCAGGGTTCAATCCCTGCGTGTCCCTCTTGGAGAGAATCGATGGCAACTCATTGGGACAAAATGAGATAAACAGTGGCCTTAATAGTGCTCCATTGCCCTCAAATAGCAGCCCTGGCTGAGGCTGCCTCTGGCTGCAGGAGGAGAAGGTCCTTGCATTAAAGGACACGCTCCAAGGATGTCCCTTCTCTGCTGTGCTGTGTTTCATCCCATTTCCACCCTGGCTGGCACAGAGCAGTGAGAACGAGCAGATCCAGAACCAGATGGGTCAGATGTGGGAAGGAGAAGCAGCTGGAGCCACACTGGGTAGTGGGATTCCAGGGCCTGGTGTGTGCCAGGTCTCTGGGGGGCTGTTTCCCTCCTCCTCCAGTGTCCATGATCTGGGGGGCAAAAACTCAACCACTCTCCTGAAGGGCATCCCCAGGAGGGCAGTCACAGCACATTCACATGCCCATCCCTGCCCAGCCTGCCAGACATCCCTGTGTGATCCATCCCATCAGAATCTAGAGATCCCACACTCCCAAGTCTTGCTGGAGAAGCTGGTGCACTCCAGGATGGTGACCCAGCTCCTCACTGCTGCTGTTCCCAGTTGGCTACTTCAGGGCAGCAGCCTTAGAAATGAGGATCTGGAGTTTACTTGTTCCCTATACTCCTGCCAGTGAATGTCTGGTTGATTCTGAAACAGGATCCTGTGCCTCTTCTACCTTCCTGCATGTGGGGAACAAGATCCAAGAGCTTGGGGGGCTCCCAGTGCAGGCAACAGCTGTGGCTGCCTTGGGATTGGAGCCCAAAACCCTAAAGCTGTGGATCCCATGGACCCAAGGACTGCCTTCTCCTTCCATCTCACCTATTTGCTTAAGCCCAGACCTAAAGGAACTTGGGGCTCAATTTGGCAGAAGGTGAAGCTGTCAACCCACAAATGAGGGGGTAACTTTTCCAAGCAGGAGCCTGGAGAGACCCTAGGGACAGACAGGGCTGCTCCCAGAGGGGGCTGCATCCAGTCCTTGCCCACCTTCCCCAGGACACACACCACACCATGCCCACCAGCTCCCTCACTCCATGGTGCCCAGGCTCCCACCCTGGCACTAGCGTGGAGCAGCTGCTCATGGCACCAACCATCACTCCTGAGCCTGGAGACTCATCCAAAGGGGTCACAAACTCCCACAGGAGGAAAGGAGGGAGGAGAACCTGGCAGGCATAGGGGAAGGTGCTTCAATGAAGCATCATTAAACCACTGAAGGATTAAAGCAAGGAAGGGACAGGATCCTCAACAAAGTCAGTCATTAGTGAAGCCTGAGGGTAGATGCAATTGTTTTTTGGGTTTTTTTTCCTCTCTTTGATGACCCAGTTTTTTAATCTCATCAGCACCAGGCTTATGTTAATTTTTAAATATGCTTGGGTAACTGAGAACATTAACTATTCATGATCTTATCTGCAATAGCTGTTGGCTCTGACACTGTGCCAGGCAGAGCTGAACTTACCAGGGAAGGCAATAGCAGGTTTTTCCTGAGCATCTTGTTGAAATGATCACAGCGTGGGGTGGGGTTCCAAAACACTTCTGGATAAATCAAGGCTTGTGGGGCAGGCTTGGATCATTGAGGACATTCCCCTGAAATTATGGTGGCTTGAAAAGATGTAAGAGCACACAAA
The DNA here is from genome assembly GCA_013399695.1 of Formicarius rufipectus. Taxonomy (NCBI): domain Eukaryota; kingdom Metazoa; phylum Chordata; class Aves; order Passeriformes; family Formicariidae; genus Formicarius; species Formicarius rufipectus. The sequence continues at coordinate 238,224 of VXAU01002078.1, forward strand.
AAGCTGGGATCTGGGGAATGTTGAAGACAATCTGTGAACGCTTCACCTCGAGAAACCCCAGCATGGTTTATAAAGGTCATCCAGTCCCACCCCCTGCCATGGGCAGGGACACCTTCCACCAGCCCAGGGTGCTCCAAGCCCCGTCCAGCCTGGCCTTGGACACTTCCAGGGATGGGGCAGCCACAGCTTCTCTGGGCAAACTGTGCCAGAACCTCACCATTCCCACAAGGAGGAATTTCTTTCCAATATCTAATCTAACCCTGCCCTCCTCCAGCTGAAGGGCACTCCCCTTGTCCTGTCACTACCCGCCCTTATGCAAAGTCCTCTCTTGGGAGCCTTTTCCCTGGGTGCAAATGTCACTGCCAGCAAGAACAGGGGATGAGGCAGCTACAGGAGCTCGGGGTAACTTGGAAAAGCTACATGATGTTGAGAGCCAGGAACACGATTAACAGTGAAGAACAAAGAACTGAGCACAGGAGAGCAAAGGTGACTGATTATCAGAACATCAATTAGCAGAAGAAAGTAGTGATAGAGGGAGTTATTCAAGGAACAAAAAACTCACTGGCTTTCAGGAAGGAGGGAAGCCAGAGGCACCTCCTGCAGCAGGTCCTTGGAAGATGCTCTCACCACCTCATGCTGACAGTTTGTTGCTGGAAAGAAAATCTCTTTGGTACTTCAGAGGATCCAAGAAGCAGGAGGGCAGCACTGGGAGCACAATGATCCACGAGGCTCCTGGCCCAGAGGCAACAGCACCATGGGAGAACCCCCCAACATTCTCCAAATCGGGCACAGGTGCTTCCTGTTGGAAAGCTGAAAAGACAATGACAGATTCAGTAAATGGCTGAGGTGGAAAAACCCTCTGGAGGTCACCTTGTCCAACCCTCAGGGCCAGATTCCCACATCTAGGCAGCAAAGTCTACTCTGTTTTTTCCCCCTATGAAAATTAAGTGTCACAGAACAAAATGTAATTATTCACTCTGGAAACTAAGAGTTACACTGGATGCTTAATGTATATAGCATTTTATTGAATGGACGTATATTACAATAGACAAACATATATTACACATGCTATACAAAATATACATTTTTATGTGAAAAAAATATAAATAGACACTAGGAAATAGCAACAGGGGACAGGAGCAGCTTTGGTCTCACTGCCTCTGAACCCCCTGTTCCTGTACTGGTAGTGCTTTGGCATTGATTGAAGAAACTGCTTGTTTTTACTGAAAAAAAGAAAGGCCACTGTCCCTTCTGCACCCCTGGGGCAAAGGGAGAGGAGACACATGATTTTAATCCCAAGTCTACCAAGGAAGATTTTCCACTGTGTAGCAAAGTGTTACCTACTTACAATCATCAGCTATTTACAACCATCTTACGGAATTCAGATGCTCATCGAAGGCTGTAAATCTCCTAATTCACGGTGGCAGCTTTTACAGGCCACTCTCTCACAGAAATCAGAGCAGCTTCAGCTCCTCAGAAGCTCCAGCACTGGCCTGGTGCAGACACACCAGTGATTTTAAGGCCCTGGTCCTGGCCAAGCAGGTCTCACCTCCCCAGCTAGAATTCCCTGGCTCCAGGGAGTTGTGCCCCAGGTACCTCCCAAGGTGTGGCCACTCCCAGGGGCACTGTGATAGCTGTGTGAGCTCAGCTCCTCACCAGAGCGGGAGATGGAAAAAAAAGGAGCAAACATTTCCCAAGCGCCGATGGGAGACAGAGCAGCAGCTGGGATGGCTGCTGTTTTCCCAGTTTTCCCCACTCCTGGGAATCCCACATTCCAGCAGCACCCTGAGTGACTGCCTGCAGAGAGCAGCCCAGAAAGATGAGGCTTTGCTGCTGCTGCTATAGTTTCATGGCATGACCTTTCTCATCTGGATTTGAACTGACAGTACTGGGCTCCTGCAGCAGGGATCACTTAGGACTGAGAATAAGCACTGTGTCTTAAATGCTGTCTGGGAAGGAAAAGCCTGGAGGAAATGAAATCAGAAAGCAATGAACTTAAGAATCTTTTTTTATGTTATTAAAACATTTCAGCTGGCAGAACCAAAAAATTAGCACACCTGTATTTCTCTCTGCTTTACGTAAAGGTCAGGGACAATTGGATGTTCTTCCCACTAAAGCAGCTATCAAAGCAGACACACTGGCTTTGAGAGCATGGGAAGGGCCCTTGATGCTATTTGCTCATTTGCACAGATCTGACTATTATTCATGCCCAAAGAGGCGTGGGAAAAGAATCATTATTCCCAGTGTTTCCTCATTCATTTACTCAAATACTCCACAGTCTCTAAAGTTTGAGCTGTGATTCCACACGACTGCACCTCACCCTTCAGTCACACACCCTCCAGTCCAAGAATGGATCAATGGGAAGTCTCACATATCTCTTCAGGGCTGGGCCAAAAGGGGTTTTCTGTCTTTATAAAAAATACCACACAGCTGGGTTTATTTGGGTACAAATTCTACAGCTCCAAAAAAGACATCAGTGATGAGAAAGGCCACCTCAGTCTTCAGGTGTGAGCACTGAGCACAGCTGAGCACGAAGTACCTGCTGAAAACCCATCCCTCAGGGGTCTTCAACCCCTTCTACACAACAGGACACTTTCCCAGAAGAAAGAACTTCTCAGGAAGTCTTTATAATGCTCTTCATCCTAATTTTGTGAGGCACATCCCACTGGAGCTGGGAAGTCTGCACCTCCTGTCTCAGCAAAATTTTCAGAGTTGAATGGTTCCCTGCATTGTTTCATTTATCACCTGTCAAGTACTTAAACATTTTGGCCACACTGAGGTCTAAAGACACACAGAGTTCAACAATTTAGCCTGATACTTTACAACAGAAAAGGACACAAGTTTTTTATGCTTTTGGCTGTGCAGAGAGAACAGAAACCCCACAGGATAGTTCACCAAGTATTTATCCAGTGCTGTCCCAATTTACCTGATCCTTTTCATCACCACATTCATTTTAAAAGTTCATATAACTGTCACCTAGGAAAAATACATTGAGACCCCTTAATATACACAGTATGAGGGTTTTGTTAAAGGTAAAAGCTTAGATAAAACTTGGAATTCTGCTAATATCATGAAATGGATCAGCTTGCAGCCAGGCTTAATGCACACAGAGTTGGAGGCAACAATGAAATTCATCAAGATCACAGTTTCAACACATAGCTTTAAGTAAATTCACTCCTTTCCAAAACAAAGACAGCTCTATCCCCTCACAAACAAGCTTTCAGTCTCCCCTAAACCGCCCGTATGGCTTGATATGCAGCTGTCAGGACTAACAGTATGATATATACTTTGGTAGAATAAAAAATATATTTACATTACAGCCAACACATTTATATGCTTAGTGTATACAAAATATTTATAAATGCAAATTTATTTACAACTAGAGTCCATTATTCATAGGAGGAAACAGGCCCCAAAGACTAGGAACAGACACCTGCCAACAGTCTAAGGAAGGAAAAGCTGGCTGGGAGTTTTATGCTTACAGTTCCTGGGGAATTCCATGAAGGAGGCCCTGATGGTTTGTTTCCAAGCAGAAAAAGCACTGTGAAATAGCTACACACATTCTTGAGAGCTTTCCAAGGCATGCACCAACACAAAGACTGCTTCCAGTACCACACAATCCGTACTGCAATACTATTTTTGTAGGCAGCACCAATCATCCATGTGTCCTCCAGGGCATGTTCCCATTTTTCAACAGGGAAATCGGAGGAAAAAGGGCATGTGCCATGTCCTCCAAAGAGAGGCTGTTTAATGACTGCAGACACACATAAACGAGCATCTTTGGCCTTGGGGTTAGTCCTGAGGTAGAACAGTCAGTCGAGGTGGATTTGCTTGCGCGACGTCGTCTGAGCATCTTACGTGGTCTCGCTGTGGTCGTGAGCGTTCCGTGTCCTGCTAAAATCCAAGCTGTGCTCCCGTGGCCCGTGGCAGGCCCTGGGGCAGCTCTGGTCCCGCTCGTGGCAGGCCCTGGGGCAGCTCTGGGCCCGCTCGACATCAGTAGCTCCATCGCTCCGGAGGGTCCGCGGAGCCTCTCGGGCCGGTGGATGGTGCAGGTAATGTGGGTGAGAGTGAGCGAGGTCTTTGCTGACTCCCCACAGAGGCACCTGGAAGGGCTCTAGGGAAGGAAAGTTAGAAGATGGACAGGAGTAAGTTCGTGCAATCACAGAATATCCTCAGCTGGAAGGGATCCACAAGGACCATCCAAGCCCAGCGCCTGACCCTGTCCCTGAGAGCATTGCCCAAACTCTCCAGGAGCTCTGGCAGCCTTGGGGCTGTGCCCACTGCGCTGGGGAGCCTGCTCAGTGCCCACCACAAGAACCTTTAGCTGAAATCCAATCTAACCCTGCCCTGATACAGCTCTAACCATTCCCTCGGGTGCTGTCACTGCTCACACAGAGCAGGGATCAATCCCACTCAGACTTCACATAGATTTGAGCTATGTGACTCAGCAGTAAGTCACCCTGGAGTTCTTGTCTCTGGTTTTGAGAATGTATTTTACTGGATGCTCTCCCTTCCCAGCAATCTGTTCCAGTCACCAGAAACACACACAAGTTCCAGTGTGAGTTTTTAAAAGGCAATCTGGAAGAAAGTCAACAGAAAAACAACCAATTTAGGGCTTCTTTGAACCTCAGGCCAGCTCAAACAGAAGGGCTATTTGAATCCCTCAAGTGAAGCTCCAACGTTTGGTTAATAGATGTCCTTTAAGTACATTCAAAGGCTCACAGTCCACAAACTTTAAGAGCTGAACTGCAGAAATTCTGTATTTTTAACATCAATCTCGGGTACTGGATGTAAACTGAGCGCTAGTTCTGGGGATCAGGTGGTAAATGGACACGAGTTACTCCACAGACTACAGGCACTTGAAGGATTAGCTGTGTGTCAACGGTGAACCGCAGCACAAGGAAAGCCAAAGGAATACAAAGGAGCCAAAAGGAAAAGGGGACACTCACCATTAATCTGCTGGGAGGAGATTTTCTTCTCACCGATTTTGTCGTGGTTGGTAAGGAAGACAGGCACGTCTCTGTCTGCCAAGAGATTATCCAGAGCACTGGCTTCATGCTGGGTGTGTGCTGTGTATGTTTCCTTGGGCACCTGCACCACGAGGTTTGGCAGTGTTTGATCCAGAGGGTCCTCCTCTGAGATGAAGGCATAGGGACAGAACTCTCGGGTCCGGGAGTAGATGTTTGCATTGTCATAGCAGTCTGAGCAGATCACTAATGGTGCTGCTCCACCTGAGGAACATGAAGGGAAAGCCAAAATACGCTCAAAAAGGATGAAGGTGCCCGATTTCCATGGGCTTTATGTCTTGGTGTGGAGAGGGATTACAGCAGCACAGTTTGAAGGGCTGTTATACAGTTTAGAGTACTCAGCTCAAGGGGTCACATGAGAAATCCCCAGGCTCCCCTCACTCAAATTCACCACAGCATTGCCCTTCTGAGGGTGACCAGGGGAAACCACGGACATGCTCCCCTGTTTCATGGGTAAAAGGGTTCTATGCAGGTGCAGCCACCTTGGGAACTACGCTGTAACAACCCTAGGATCAAACTGGGATACCTGTTCACATCTGCTCTTGGACCTGACTTGTCCCTGCCTGCCCACACACCTCAGACTTGATAAAGTGGTCACTGAGATTAGCAGCTTCTCATCTTGTTCCTAATACACACTCTGGTGCAGTGGGACTAGACTAGAGGGACTGGATCATGGGACAGGTGTGAAAAACTTACACTGAGGGATCACTTTGCAAGCCAGTCCACCTCAGGACTGATGGCTCCTCAGCATTTGCATGGTAAAAAAATAGCATCTCTGAACTCAGTGACACAAATATCCTGAAAAGTGTCCAAACAAGGTAGGAACCAGTGCAGACCCTTTAGTTATGATTGTAGCAAACCAACTGGATGTCTGGCAGAGGTAGGAATTTTATGCCAAGGACAAGAAGTACAGCAAATCATCATCCCAGCAAACTCTATTTCCACCTCTACTGCCTGGGCTCTGGAGATGCCAAAGGAAAGCAGCAGGAGCAAAACCCACCTTGGCACTTAACCTGTGAGGACAAGACTGTGCCCTGGCGTCTGCTGAGGCCCAGGTAACACACCTGAGGGCTCTGCTTACCATCTGTGCCTTTATGCACGTAGCTGCCAGCTGGAGGCATCAGCTGCTGATGGCTCCCTGCCTCTGAGTTGCTGTAGCCTTCCTGAGGCTCTGACAGTGTTCCTTGGGAGGACAGGTAGCTGGGAATGTCAGCAGGAAGGTTCATCTCCTCTGCAAGGCAGAATTAACACTCATGACATCAACAGCAAGAAGATTTCAAGGTATTACCAGCACAACTCTCCACATTAACAAGAATATCCAGAGTGTCAACTCACACGTAGGTATCTTTTTTCCTACCTGGTGCTCTTTTTTCTGCATCTCTGATTAAAAATCCACAGAGGCGGTTCCAAACTTACAGGGAATGGAAATTTACACACATTATTCCAGGGCCTGAAAACACTTCTAAGTTTATTCAAATATTTACTTCCAAACTTAACTGCTTTCCCTCAATGTAGGACAGATCTAGCATATAAGGCATGGAATTAGCACACTTTTGGTATTTAAAAGGATCTCTAAAATGAAGGAATTAAAGCAAATCCCTGAAGGGATTTGAGAAGGAAGCCTTCAGTCCTTTAATCTTACCCATCTGTAATGAATCCAGACATTTCAAGTATAATTTTCGGATTAAAAATGGGGCCAAAGGCTGTTGCTTTTGCACCTCACCTGTGTTGGTGATGCTGTAATCCTCATTCCTCCTCCTCATATGGTAGATGACAATGACCCACACCAGGGACGTCCCCACCACGCAGCACACCACGACGATGATCACGATGCCCACGGTTGTCCAGCCGTCCTCCTCGTGGACAACGCCGCTCTGGGAAGAGTCGCAGTTGGGGGAAGCCAGGACGTTGAGGTAGATGTGGCCACGCTCGGTGCCCAGCGTGTTGGACATGATGCAGGTGTACTTCCCGGCATCCTCCAGCCCAGCGTCCACGATGATGAGGAGCTGGTTTGCCGCAGCGAAGAAATGCCGCTCTGTGACAGCCAGGGGCCCGTCGTCCTTGGTCCAGTTGAGGCGAGGGGCAGGGCTGCCACCAGCTATGCACTGCAGGACTGCGGTCTCCCCTCTGGTCACTGTCCTGTCCTCCAGGGGCCTCACAAAGGAAGGAGTTTCTGGGGTGGTGGAGGGAAGAAAAAATTAAATTGTAAGGTGATTTTGCAGAATCATGGAACGGTTTGGGTGAGCATTCCCTGCCATGGGCAGGAACACCTCCCACAAGCCCAGGTTGCTCCAAGCCCTGTCCAGCCTGGTCTTGGACACTTCCAGGGATGGGGCAGCCACAGCTTCTCTGGGCAACCTGTGCCAGGGCTTCTCCATCCTCCCAGGGAATAATTTCTTTCTAATATCCCATCTAACCCTGCCCTCTGATACATGGAAGAGTTTCCTTCTCAGCCATCTTCTCTCGATGCTGAACAAGCCCAGCTCCCTTAGCCTTTCATGGGATCATTTTAAGTTGGAAAATGTCTTTAGGATGATCAGTTCCAACTGTTCACCATTTCCTTGTAAGAGAGATGCTGCAGTCCCTGCATCACCTTTGCTGGCCTGTACTGGAGCCACTCCAGAAGCTCCATATCTCTCTTGCCCTGAGGAGCCCAGAACTGGACACAGCACTCCAGATGCACCTCACTAGGGATGAAAAGGGCAGGATCATAACCCTGACCTGCTGGCAATGCTCTTCCTAATTCACCCAGGACCCCACTGGCCTTCTTGACCACGAGTTCATGTTACCTGTGACTAAATTTGCCCTAAGGCTACACAAATTACCTGCTTAATATACACTGCTGGAGTAAGATAGGCTCCTCAGACCCCTGCAAAGATCATACTAACTCCAGCTCCACTGGGCAGCCCTGGAGCTCAGCTTCTAAAGCTTCACTATTCAAAAACTGCACCAAGAGCTGCTCTCTGCATTTCAGCTCCATTTCCTGGCATTTCATGGCCATTGCAGGCGTGGAGGGAGGGATCCACCTGCCAACAAGGATCAGCAACAGGACTCACCCAGCACGGTCAGGGTGGCATTGGCCGACAGTCCCCCCGCAACGTTCTGGGCCATGCAGCTGTAGATGCCCATATCTTCCATCTTCACGTTTGCAATGAAGAACACGTCGTCCTCGGGCATGACATGCATCCTCCTCTCCCTTGCAGCTGGGAAGTCTGTGCCACCATCCTTCTGCCAGGAGATCTGTGGGGTGGGGTGGCCCTCGGCAGCACATTCCAGCCGGGCCATGGCCCCGGTGCGGATAGTGAGATCCATGGGGGTCTTCAGGAAAGAAGGGAGCTCTGCATCAAAGGAGACACAGTTTCAGGTGAAAAGCAGCAAGAGCTCCCAAGTAGAGAGGAAACAAGTACACCTGAAACACACCTGAAGTTGTCCCTAGGGGAATGGGGCAGATTCTTGCACAAAATTTCAGTGGTAATTTCTAAGAGCTTTCTTTCCAAATTTAAATGCAGTATCTGCAGTGCTCACAGAATCACGGAATGAATTAGCTGGGAAGGGACCCTGAAGACCATCTCACTCCACCCCCTGCCATAGGCAGGGACACCTTCCACTATCCCAAGTTGCTCCAAGCCCTGTCCAACCTGGCCTTGGACACTTCCAGGGATGGGGCAGCCACAGCTTCTCTGGGCAGCCTATGCCAGGACCTGCCCACCCTCACAGGGAAAAGTTATCTTCCCAATATCCAATATAAACCTACTCTCTCAGTTTAAAGCCATTAAGTTCATTCAAGATGATGTGAAGAACAAGATTTCTCACAGGGAACAGGCAGGGAAAGGGTTTAGCCTTCTTCCTAAACCCTTTGTCCTACTGTTTTTTCCCCTGGCAACAGGAAAGGTGAGCTTCCACCTCATCATCTCTTCTCTCATGTACCGTGGGGATCAATGGTCTCTGACTGATGTGAACATTGTCTTGTCACCTCCCTTCCCTCAAGGCAAAACAAAGGGAACCATGACAGCTAAAAATAGACACTGCACTGTTGACTTTTCAGAATGCTTCCAGTCCCACCACTTCTTTTCAGTTGAGCCCTCCCCAGTTTTACACTGGGAAAAAGTGCTGACTTCTGAGGAGACAGCAGAGGGAGCTTTTAGTTTAAAGAATTCCACCTCCAATTAACTAGATGAACAACTAACTGTGTTCTAATAAAGTATGGGAGATAACTGCCACTTTGAGAAAGCAACCACAAAAAAATTGAAATCTCTTGCTTTACAAAAAGATGTTTGATACTTTTAAATCCCAGTTAGACAGACTTGCAAGACTATTTTGGGCCACCTCTAGCGAAAAACAGACTTGTAGCTTTTTTAATAAAGCTCTGGGTTCAAAGTGTTTCTCCTTTGTGACCACTATCACTTACCATTGACAGTCAGCTTGGCTTTGTTAGAGTAGTTGGAGCCAAAGTGATTGGTGACGATACACTGGTACTTGCCCTCGTCTGTGAAGTTCACATTGGAGAGGTGCAGGACAGTGGTGTACTCCAGCACCTCAGCACTTTGCTGCTGGTACCTGGCGAAGTTCTCGACCTCTGCATCGTAGAGGACCTCGCTGTCCTTGCGCCAGGCCGTGGCCATGGGGGAGTCGCTGCTGCTCACGGCGCTGCACGTCAGTGTCACATTCGTGCCCCGCAAGGCCACTGTGCTCTCGGGGTGAACCCTCATCTGCGGCTTTGGGAAGTTGTCTGGAAAGAAAACCACCAAGATCAGCTCCTTTCCTCTCCAACTTCAATTAGTATTGCAAGAGAACTCAATGGAAGCAGGATTTTGGGAACGGACATCCCACTCGAGCTGTTGTCAGCTGGAAGTTACACTGGGAAGGAGGGCGAGAACCACAGGCAGGCAGAAGAATCAGAATGGAAACAATCAGCATGCAAGCGTGGTGCTGAGCAGCCCTGCCTTTTGTCCAGCTGTCTGGAACCTGCTATATTTAGCTCACACCCAAAAGTTCTGCTCAGCTGAAGAGTCAGGCTGTTCTGTGAAGGACTGAGACTTACTTTCAGATAGTTTAAATACCCTGAAGAGCCTTTAAGTTCTCTAAGTACAAAGCGTAGCAAGCTGGTGGTTCCCTACCTCATCCCACTCAATGAAAGTGACTTCAATACCCATTATTTCAGCAAAGCCACTCTCACAGGCACTCACAGAGTTCTGTCAGGCACCACAGTAGTCATGCTGGAGTGAGTGATTGCATCTACACGATTATTGCAGCCTTTACCCCCAAAGCAATAAAAGAATTGTAACTCTTTATCAGATTGCTCACCCAGAAAATGGAACACCAGATTAATTCCAGGCCTGCCACAGACTTCATCCAGGACTCTGCTGAAGAGTCTCTCCGTTTTCATCCCACAGTTAGGTTATAAAACTAAACAGGCTTATGTCTGAAACTGGTGGCAGAGACCAGATAAACATCACAGATATGGAGCACCAGAGGAGGTGCCAGAGACTGAACTACTCTAGTTGCTGCTCAGAGATGTGGCTGCCCCATCCCTGGAAGTGTCCAAGGCCAGGTTGAATGGGGCTTGGAGCAACCTGGGCTAGTAGAAGGTGTCCTTGCCCATGGCAGAGGGTGGAATGAGATGAACTTTAAGGTCCCTTTCAAGTTAAACCATTAATTCCATGATTCTGTGATACTCCAGTCCTGCTGGTATGGACAAGAACCAGGAAGGAAGTGTCAAACAGCCCTTTTAAAGTTCAGGGCATTTATGAGGATGGAGAATGGAAGCAAAATTGAGTTTTAATAGTAAGCTATATAAAAAACAATGCAGTCTCACAGCCTTACTCCCCAAAGTTAGCTTCAGTGCTCAAACACCCCAAAACAGAGCAAAGAGAAGCAGAATTAAATCTGAAACTGATGTGCATCACAGCCAAGACCAAGAGACTCCGCACCACTGCAGTCCAATTTCAGCTGCACAGACCTGTGTTACCATGCTTTTATATCAAGAGCCATTAAAAATACAAACCACAGACAAAGTCATCAGGGTCCACACTGAGAAGGCTTTGTCCTGCCAGCCACTCGGGGTGGGCACAGGTGACATTCACAGCCTGCTGCAGGTGGCTCTCACTGAGCCACTGGGGCAGCCACTTCAGCTGGCAGTCACACAGCAAACTGCTTGTGTTCAAAACTCTGCAGAAACAAGAGAAGACAAAAGGGTGTTCAAGTGTATTGCACATTCCTACCTGTGATTTCATGCAGCAAAACAACTTAGAGAACATAAATTCAGAACTGTCAAGATTAACAGTATTATTTTTCCACCTATGGGTATTTATTATAAAATCTTGGCTATTTATGACAGAAACAACTCCTCTATGTCAGTATTAAACCCTTAAATTTCTTTTTAATTCTGCAGAATGTAACCTTGCAGTTTCAACTTCTTTAAAAAAATCCCCAAAACACTAAGCCTGTCTTTACAATTATCTCATCCCTCTTTAAAGCAATTAAAAGCAGTAATACTGCAGAGCAGCTTCATGTCTCCAACTAAACACACTTGCCACCATGAAATGAGTAGAAGCCTCAATTCTTATTTTCATGCCAGGTCATACACTGATTTTTTTTCACACAGGTATCAACTGCAGATCATTTTCTCTGCTCCACGGAAAAACTGCCAACAGGAAACAGTGAGGAGTCACTTTTTCCCCACCACCTGCTTCCCAACTTTCCTAAATATTATGTTTGAGTTGTGGCTGACTGGAGATGAATCCAGTAGTGGGAGAGGAGAGGCACCAGACAAGCCAGAATTCCATCCTGCTCTTTGCATGTATATACCAATGATTCCTCACTTTTATAATACATCAGAGAAGGCAAAGAAATCTTTAGCACCTCAAATGTGTCTCCTCACACTGACAGATCTTGCAGATTAAATCCATCTGGCTAAGATAACTAAGGGAATAACAGTTTTAGAGCAGAACACACCATATTCAGAGACTATCTCTCAGAAAGGACTGTGCTGCAGTAAGATTAGCCTTGGGTGTGAAGGTCACTTCACAATATAACTCTTCAAATGTCTGAAGACCACAAGAGGCTCTAGCAGCTTAAACATCCACTGAGCATGTAAAATATCTTGTCTAGCCGTGAATTTTAAAGCCTTTCCCTAGCCCCAAAAATAAGAAGTCAAAATATAGGGTTTGGTAACCCCCCCGAAAGATTCCTGATGGAGTATTTCTTTTGTTCACTGCCTACGTGCAAGTGAGGGCTGAGTTGATCTTGCTGCAAAAACATAAGATATGAAAAACTTAATGGTTGAGCACTGCAAGAGAACAATTATCTCCTACTAACTGCAACTGAGGAAATGGAAGTGTAGATTTTACCAAACCTCAAATCTAAATATACAGCTCCCAACATGGAGGAGTTAATAATTTATCAGCATTTCTACAGGAGGAAAGTAGACACCCTTTGAAAAGAAAACTTCAGACTATGGCTGAAGGATTCTTGCCAAGGAAGGGCTTGAATCTCTAAATAATTGTCATGAACTTACAGCTCCTTCAGCTGAGCCTGGGCAAAGGCATTTTCTTGGATGGACATTACTGCATTGTTGCTTAAATCTCTGTAAGTTAAGCAAAGAGCACAATAATGGGTCAGTGAGATTTCATGTGGTGCCTTCAGTTAAATTCTTGAAAAACTGATAGAAAATACAAGAGTGAAGTTGACAAATAATTACAAAGTAAAGTACTTACAGATGTTCAAGTCCTTCAAGACCAGAGAATGCTTTTTTGGTAATTGACTTTATCTGGTTTCCTTGCAAGATTCTGAAAGACAAAACCCCAAATCCCAGTCTGAATATAAATATGAGTTCATAAACCAGACCTAAAGGAGACCCCTGTGATGCTTTACTACATTTTTCCTAATTCTAGCTGAGGTAAAACACCAAATACTTGAGCCTTTCAGCTGAAAAAATAGTAATTTTCCCACGAACAGGCTTTCTTTTCTATTCTTAAGAGATCTGGGTCAGAGATGCGTCAGAAGATAAGTCAGGGGAATTAAACAGTGATAAGCAGAACTTGGGAGTGGAGCAAGAAGTTCCTAACACCAACCTGCCCATCACATGAGCTCCCCGACTGCACCTCACACAAGGTTATTTGTAATAAGCCATTTCTGTAGCTCCACAGGATGGAGGTTCCCAGAAAGCACTTGGCACTGGGTGAGAAGTGCACAGTCTAAGGGCTGAGAAGTTGCTAATTCAATGGGGTTTCATGTTTACTCAAAAATACTTTGTGCTTTGGGGTTGTTTTTTCTTTTTTTTTTNTGACTTAAAGCCAAACTAAAGAACCATAAAAAGTGATAACCGCCACACAGAAGGAGTAAGCTATTCAATAATAAATTAGGTCAAGCACTCATGCTTAATTTCTTGAAATTGGTGCTGCAACCCAGTGTTCCTGAACATGGAACCCAAGCTCGTATCAGGAGGTTGTGGCACACAAATGGAAACAATGAACAGCTGCCATTAGAAAGGTTTTCTGCCTTGTCACTGATTCACCACTACTTAGTATTTTGCTCTCCCTCTCCTCTGCATGCCTGGGAAGTGCTGCCATTCCCATGTCTTGTAATACGTACAGTTTATCCAGCCTGCTGAGTCCCACAAATGCTTCATTTGCATCTTCTATGGCCCAGGAGATCTCATTGTTCCTCAAGTCCCTGCAGGAGAAGAGCTTTTTCAGAAAGAAACCTTGGAAAAGCCTGGAACTAAGCTTTTTTCTTAGAAGGAAGCCTCAAAACATCATCGTGGTGAGCTGGGGAGGAGATTAGTGCTGCACGGGCTAGGTACAGTGCTCTGGCACAGCATGACCTGGCAGGTCCCAAGTCTTTCACAAAAACTAAGCTTGTCAGGAGATGAATATCCCACTTGAGAGGTGCAAGGGAAAGCTGTTCCTGATCAGTGCTGCAGCCAGAACCACAAACAAATTCTGCAGTACAGCTTCTTGATGTGGTATTGAAGGAAAGCCCCAGTCTGACCAGCACTTGTCATGTGATGGAGCATTTGCCAGGAGCTGGGAGAGGCTCCTGAAGCAAGTTGGTTCATGTAAGGAAATGAAGCAATACACCAGCAGCATTAATCTTCCCCAGTAACAGGCTTAGAACAGCATTAGCATATTAAGAGATTACACACAGGTTACAGTGTAGGGCTGCCAGGCACACAGTGGTAGATTTTCAGAATGAAGTTGATATTCTGCTCACAGATCTCATTATCAGCTAATGAGATTTCTGATTGACCTCTGCACAGCACTTCAGCCTCTCATGGAGAAGAGAGGTCTAAACAGCAAAAGCTATAGAGCAATATGGTTTGGAGAGGATTAAATGCTTTTTAGAGAGAAGAAGAAATAAAATCAGTTGCATTTTTAGCCTGAATGGCATGGACTGAGCCCAGAGCATGTTTTGATACCACCATGCACAGGAGAGTGTTTAAAGGGAAGCACAGTAAGAAGAGTCTCTACTGTGTTTTACCAGATATTCCATGCAACAGCTTGCTGAAGGTTCCAAATGAGTTAACTAACACCAAACTAGCTACATACACAGGCAACTTCACACAACACTCATACAAACATCTCCTCCTGTGTGCTGATGGTGAAAAAATGAACTATCCCTTGGGTGAGACTGTAAATCATGTAGAACGTCAGCCTGGAAGAGACTGTGATCAACCTCCAGAACACCATTGGTGATAATACATTATATGCTTTAAATTTTAGAACAAAAATAAAATGAATTGCATGTTTCATGCATCACAAGGTCCAAACAAATACGGCCTTGAAACTTGCTCACAGTAAGTATTTTCTTCTTTAAAAATTACTCAAGCTAAAGTACTTGACATGGATGTGAAATAACGAGAGTGACTAGATGAATAACATGCCAGATTTATTTCCACATTGCTAATTCTTGTGATTTAAAACTTGTTTCTAGAATTATCTCAAGATCTGCTTCAGAATGTTAGATGGTGAATGCTGGAGAATGTAAATGCCAAGCTGTTCATATTATTACAGAGTAAATACTGGGGTAAGACTTAAAACTTCAGTGCTGTTTTTAGACACACCTTTAATCCTACCTTGCTTTTATTACCTTGTAGATAATATCAATTTTACAGTTTATTCTCCAGCATAGCAGAGTGGCAGGAGCTGAACACACAGCAGTATTTACATCAGCCTTAGCACTGAAACAACCAGCACACAACCAACAATGGAACTAATCCCGCAGCCACACGGTGTCTCTTGTTGTTTGAAGTATTTTTACACTCCACTACTCAGACCACTTAGCAAAATGGGTGAGTAACCCTAAAAAGAAGCCCCTCATTGTGTGAGCAGAGGAGTTAGCTCCTCATGCCTGGCTGGGCACGAATGCCTGGAGCCTGGTTAATCACCACTGCCCTCCGTGCTGCACATTCCAGCCCCAAAGGAAAGGGCCAGGCCATCGGCTGTTGACGCCCCTGAGAGCCCAGGAAAACCTACTAATTAATCTGCTCTTGTTCTTTTTCATGCTACTCTAAACCTAAGAAATTAGGTTTAATTATTTCATTAAAAGGTTGCATTAAGGTCAACAGAATATGACTGCTTACATAAATCTCTTGGGCGAGTTTGCTTATTTAAGCATTTATTTAATGAAGTGAGAGAGGGGTTGTAAACTTTCACTCCTTCCTCAAGTACCATTGTTTAGGATAATTACAGCTGTTCAGATCTACTTGGGACAGGTCTTTTCAGAAATATCCAACAGCTGCAGCTGCCACCAAAGGTCCTGGCAAGTGCAGAGCTGAGCCTGTGACAGCAAGAGGAACCTGAGACCTCCTGTAGTCTGTAACTTCAGCACACAGGCAGGGTGGTCTAAACAACACCTTCTGCAACACAAAAAAAAGGCTTCACCCCTTGGTTTCTGAGGTTCTAACCTT
Organism: Formicarius rufipectus; assembly: GCA_013399695.1. NCBI lineage: Eukaryota > Metazoa > Chordata > Aves > Passeriformes > Formicariidae > Formicarius > Formicarius rufipectus. The sequence continues at coordinate 254,160 of VXAU01002078.1, forward strand.
AACAAAAAACCCTCTGGAACAAAGAGCTCCAGGCTATTTGCTCTACAATGGCATTTAGCCACAAGTTATCTGCACATCTTAGAACCAGCGGGACACATCTGGGCACTCAAGGTCACCAAGTCACTGTTTCTTACCACCACTAAAACGGAGTGGTTGATTTGTTTTAGTTGGGCAGAAATCCTGTTATCTTGGCAAACCAAATGATTATTAAGCCCTGCTACATCTACAGGCAGGACAGACCCACAGTGACCTCAAGGCTTCCACGGTGCAGTATCCATGTCTCTATTTCCAAAAGCTCCAACTGAAATTTCAATGAGAAGTTTTCTGTACTCACAAGGTTTGAAGATTTGTTAACCCTCTGAAGACACCATCAGCAATGTGACTAATGTGATTGTCACCCAGGTTTAGTTTCTCCAACAAGCCAAGTCCCACAAAGGCAGACTCCTTGAGGCGAGTGAGCTGATTGTATGACAAATCCCTGGAAACATTGAACACACACTTTAATGTCTTCCTAATTAATCCCCCCCATTTGCCTTTATCTGACTTTATTAACTATTGTGTTTTGATTAATTTCTCTAACAGAACACTTATAAGTAAAACACACAGCATTATCACGGGCCTGACAAGGAAATGGAGTGCTTCCTTGGGTAATTAATTCTTGCCAATCTGTTATTGCAACATTCCAAAATCCCTAATGAAAAGCAGCCCAGGACTTACAGCTCAGCAAGTCTTTGGCAGAATTCCCACGCATCTGGGCTGATCCTGCTGATGGCATTCTGGCTAACATAGAGTTGTTGCAATGTCCTCAGCCCATAGAGCCAGCCCTTGTTTACTTCTGTTAAGTTATTATGTTCCAGTTCTCTAAGGAATTAGAAGGAAAAACATTTGTCAAGTAGATAATCCATGAAATATCTATTTATAAACTTTCATCTTGTGGATCTCAAAATTGTTTACTTTACATGAGGCCTATTCAACACAAAATGCACAATTATATCAATATTCAATTGAAATTTAAAAAATTAATCAAAGTACATGAAGAACTGAGTAACTCAACACCAGCTGCAGGGATCCAATGGCAAGAGCAAAACTGCAATGTGTTTTCAAGGATAATTTCTTTTTTAAAAAGCCTTTTGCTAACACTGCACGGCACACCCTGGTGTTTGCTCTGTCAAAGTCACAGAGCAAGGAACAGCCCCCATGTTATGGAGACTTCAAAGGAAAATCAGCAAAAAAGCAACTACAAAGTCAAACATTCTTGATCATTAAGTGGGAAGAGGCTGGGAAGAGCACCAATACGGAATCACAGAATAGTTTGGGTTGGAAGGGACCTTAAAGCTCATCCAGTTCCACCCCTCTGCCATGAGCAGGGACACCTTCCACTAGACAAGGTTGCTCCAAGCCCCATCCAACCTCATTTTGAACACTTCAGGGATAAGGAAATGTATTGTTCCATCTCTGAAGTAACCAGACATGACATAAAAATAATGCAAAAATACTCTTTTTGTGCAATTTCATCAGTATCTCAGCACAGCCTTGATGTAAAGGACATACAGAACACATCCTTCAGAGCCAGGGACCCTTAAAGAAATTCCACAACTAGGCATACTCACAATTCCTCTATATTACCCAGGCCAAAGAATGCTCCATCCATTAGTCTGCTAATCCCATTGCGTTGCATTTTCAAGGATTTTAAGGATTCCAGTCCTTGGAATGTAAGACTTTCCACCGTTTTAATCCGGTTCCTTTTGAGTTCCCTTTACAAAGATGACATTCAAATATTAAGATACCCTTCAACAAGCACCACTTCGTGAAAGTGGAGAACATGCTGAGATGACCAATCCAGCTGTAAATGCTGGTTTTATGTTTCCAAGACTGTTACTTACAGAAACTGCACATGAGGCAACTTGAAGATCTTTGGTGGAATCACACTAATCCTATTTCTGTTCAGCTTTACCACCATCAGTGAGCTAGATAAGTTATCAAGGCAACCTGCTTCTAGAGTAGTTATCCTGTTGTTACTCAGATTGCTAGGAAAGGAAGAAGGAAAGAGGTCTTTCAGAACACAGAGAATTTTATGAACGCAATGGCACAAACACCTCAGAGCAAGCACATATTATCAGAATCAAAGTTCCTTGTGTAGTCACATCAGAAATCTCAGTTTTGGGATACCAAGCTAAATCCTTTTTCCCACAGGGATCAGTGCAAGGAGCTGGTTTTTACTGCGTGTCCATGCCTCACTTAGGTATGGTTAAGACAGTGTCCACAGTGATCTACTCAAACAGGGCAGAAATCACTCCCTGTTCCTGCTGGCTAATGTACCTGCACTTTGACAACAGCAGGAGTTCTTTCCCATGCTATTTGGGAAAATGCAATATGGATTGGTACAAAAAGTATTCCATTTCAAACACATGTATAGCTCCATTAAGCACTGCTACCAGCTCAAAAGCATGCAGAGCTCTCCACTTTAAGATGGTAACTTAAGAGTAGTGAGGTCTCCAACACTATTGCAGAGTCAGAAACTCCACACACAACAGATCACTTGTACTTACAGGTACTTCAGCTGCATCCGTGGAAAAGAGGAGGCTTTAATTTCTGAGATAAGATTAGAACTAAGATCAAGATTTTCCAGTGAAAGGTAGACCTGGAGTTGCTCAGCATTTATTTCTGGAATGGTATTGTGCACTCTGAAAAAGATCAGCAACAGTATGATTATCAAAACATCCCATCCTCCCAGCCGCTGAAAAGTTACAGCACCCTGTGTATCAACATTACTGAGCCTCCTGGATGGGACATTCACCACATGCTTCCAAAAGTGTTAATTCCTAAAGCAATACTGCAAATCCAAGAGCTATTTGCCACCCTGACATATGAATAGATTCAAATTCTGAGGCCTGTAGCTGGACTGTTCCTTGTGGGAACTGTCATTCCTAGACTGAATCCCTCCCCTTCAAAGTTGCCTGCCTTGGTTGACTGCATTTTATTGTTAATTTAGGGTGACTTGATTGTCTAACTGATTTGTATTTCTTTAAAGAGTGCTTACATATTCCCTAAAGCCCTTTAGATGAGCAGTATTTCAAGACAAAAGATGTTTTCCTACAATTTGATGGCAGAACTCTTAACAAGATTCTCCCATTTGTTAAACAAGAAAGGCAGATGAGCTGTTACTTACAATGAGAGCAGAGTTATATTGGAAGTTGTTTCTCCAAAATATGGAATTTCACTCAGCTCATTGTAATTCATTTTCCTTAAAAAGAGGGGTAAAAAAAATTACTGGCACTTCAAAGAGGAAAAAAACTCTTCTATACACAGCAGAAATAATTCATATCACAATGCATTTAATGAGTTTATTATATTAATAATACTTTACAGCTGACCAAGGAAAAAACCCTAAAAGCTCAAATAGTAATAATTTGAACAATTTAACAGTAAAACCTGCTGGTTTTTCCCATTTGCATGGATACTATTACTTCTCTTTCATTTAAAATCAGCTACAGCCAAAACAAATACGTCTCATTTCTCTTTAAAAACATTGGTCTTTTAATCTTTTATGAAAAAGCAGCAGTTTCGTACATAAAATGTGCTGCCAAACACAGAATATCTATTTTTAATTAACTTGTACTGAATATTTCTGCAAGTCAGACCAGGTATCTCTACATGCAATGAAATGTTCTAACTAGAATTAGGTAGGATATCTTTAGAGTTTATCCTCCTAAAAACCAACTTACACTTCTTGCAGCGTATGAACAGACAAATCAATGCTCCAGTTGGATGACAATAAATGATTATGACTTAAATCCCTAGAGAACAGAGAGAAAAGTTATTTAGCTCCTGGAATAAGATGATTTTTTTTTAAAAAAAAGACCAAACCATGTATGTTTTGTGCAACCTAACATATTTATTACAGTTAGTTTTAAACTTATCAGGCAGGCAGCAGCTATGCTGACACAGGAAACAAAATCACCCTGTACAACCAAAACTATAATGCCCCTGTTAAAAAGAACCCTGAAATGTCATTGAGAACATTCAACACTATTCCCAGTGCCAAGCAGGGTCGGGCAGCCCCAGCACCCACACACTCCCGGCCCCAGCAACAGCTTTGAGCCTCCGCTGGAGCTCCCACACACCAGGGGCCAAACCTCATCCCACAAGGACCATCGAGTCCAACTCCTGGCCCAGCACAGGACAATCCCAAAATCCCACCCTGTGCTTGAGAGCCTTGGCCAAACACTCCTTGAGCTCTGGTAGACTAGTTTTGATCTGTAAGACCAAAACCTTCCAGGAGAAAGCAAGGAGCTAACTTCCCCTGGAGTTCAGGGTAAAGATTCCGTTCTAGCCATGAATTATTAAAATCCTGGGTGTCACAGCAAGTTAGGTGCTCGTTAATGTATTCTTTTAATTCCATCCGGTTGCAATTATACAGATAGAGCAGCAAGCAGGTTTGCAAACAATTGTTCATTCCTACAATTTAAAAATAAGGAATCAAGAGAACCTGGAGAACAACTGCAGCCACTGCAGGCTGGCTCCCTCGGTACACGTGGTAATTAAGCCAATCCTAAATGCCAGACACACGAAAAGAAGGCAGCGTGAGCTGCTCCTCAGGGATGCTCAGTGCTCAGGACACTCTCCCAGGCTGCCTGGACCAGCCTAAGCCCTGCTCAGCCCCAGGAGCCCAGCACAGCCGTCACTCGGTGGAGGGAGTGCTGATCCCAAATCCCAGCAGCAGACTTTTCCCTGGATGTTTCAAGCAGGAACCCAGCCAGTGCTGGGCAGTGCAGTCTTGGAGCAGTGGGCAGTACCAAGCCATGCTGTGCCCAAAGGATCTGAGCACAGCCCACGGAGGGAGGATCAGACAATGGCCATGGAAGAGGACAACACACCCCTCAAGGTGAGAAGATGCTCCAGCAACGAGCAAAGCCATGCCATGGGAGCTGGGCCAGACCAACCTGTGTGTCAGGCACAGCTCGTGGGCACTGACAAAGATCTCAGGAGTCACATTAATACACAAAGAAAACTGAAACTCGAATTTTCTAAGCTTTTCAGGAGGAATACCATAGAATGTTTCAGTTGGAGGTGACCTACAGCAATCCTCTAGTCCAGCTGCCTGGCCACTTCAGGGCTGACTAGAACTTAAGGTAAATTATTCAGGACACTGTTCAAATGCCTACTAAACACTGACAGCCATGGGGCCTGGGTGATGGGGATCTTCTAACAGAAGCCTACTAATTACCAGGTTGGAAATTAAGATTTTAATTTAGGAAGCCCAGAAAAGTACCTTTCTATGATTAGTCAAATTTGGACTACACCAAAGTTCTCATGGCAGTAAGGTCTCTTTCAAGAGGTTGGATATAGCTCATATTTAAACCAGTTCTGACATAATTTATATTTAGTTGCTGTTACTGATGCTTTTTCAAATAGACCGACTGATCACTAAATAGAGAGTGAAATCCACTGGTTGATTTTCTGTGTTTAGAGATCATTCAGTCACACAGATTTCTGTTATCCTGCAGGCTGAGATGCAATTCCCTTGCCCTGGAAAAGGCAAAATGGAAGAACCCATAATTTTATCAGCCCTTGCACTATGACTGGGAGGGAGGTCCAGGCTGTGCAAGACACAGAGCAAACAAGCAAAATCTCTATTTTAGATATTCATCTGGTATTGCATGTAACATCTAAACACTCATTTTAAATTGAAGTGGTTTTCATCTCCTAAGTAAATAAAACCGAACACACACACACCAAACTGATTATGGATGGTGGGGGATGACCTTAATTCAGCCCAGCTGAGCTGTGGCACTGTGCTGGTACAGGTATCAGTGCAGGGGGTCATTTGAGCTCACCCAAAAAACCTACTGTGCAGGGAACTTGCTGAAGTAATTAAGTGATACCTAATCTACTTCATTCACGGTCTCTCTAGTTACCAGGATACATAAACACACTTACTACCACAGTGACCACCAGCATCGTGCTTCCCTCCCCCCCTTCACACAACCACCCTTCAAACAGGGCTGGAATTCTTTGTTCTAAAGAACCTAATGTTAAGATGCAGACATATAAAAAATATTTCTTAACTCCTCGACTTCCCTACCCTTTTCATCACCTGCCAAGTAATCCACAAAACATACATCTTCACAGGAAAAATGAAGTTACAGATGCCTGAATGCTTCCATCATGAAAATAAGTTCCAAAAGTGCTCTCCTGGCCTTATTAAAAACCAAAAACCTAAAAGAAAAGTAACCTCTCACATTGCCTGCAAGCAGTTTGAAAGAGTTAGGGAAACGGTGAAGTAATATCATAGAACTAAGAGAAGAGCACATCAGGGACTTAATCATGTGAGAAAAACCAGACTTTGATTAATTTTACACAGCTGGTAAGCATTATAGCTCCTTTAGATTGGGAACTGCCAGAGCAGTCCTAGTGAAAAGTCACCCACACTTCATGTGCCAAAATCTGGAAAGCCACAAGAGAGACAGACACAGAATGGAGGGAAAGCCACCCTGAGGAAAGGACTTGGGGGTGCTGGTGGATGAGAGGCTCAACATGAGCCAAGAATGTGTGTCTGCAGCCCAGAAACCCCCCCATGTGCTGGGCTGATCCCACAGCGTGGGCAGCAGGGGAGGGGGGGGGATTCTGCCCCTCAGGTGAGACCCCCACCTGGAGAGCTGCCTCCAGCCCTGGGGTCCAACATCAGAACAGGGAGCTGCTGGAGCCAGTCCAGAGGAGGCCATAGAGATATCCCAAGGGTTGAATCTCTTTGCTCTGGAGCCAGGTTGGGACAGCTGGGGGGGTCACCTGGAGAAGGGAAGGCTCCAGGGAGACCTGAGAGCCCCTTCCAGTGCCTATAGGGGCTCCAGGAGAGCTGGAGAGAGACTGGGAACAAGAATCTGGAGTGACAGGGCAAGAGGAATGGCTTCCTAGTGACAGAAGGCAGGGTCAGATGGGATATTGGGAAGGAGTTCTTGGCTGTGAGGCTGGGCAGGCCCTGGCACAGTTTGCCCAGAGAAGCTGTGGCTGTCCCATCCCTAAAGTGTCCCAGGCTGGATGGGGCTTGGAGCAACCTGGGCTGGTGGAAGGTGTCCCTGATGATGGCAGGGCATGAGATGGGCTTTGTGGTTCCTTCCCACCCAAACTAGTCTGAGATACCCTTATTGTTTGCAGCACGTCAGATTGCACAACACAGCCCAGTGCCAGCTCCGCTCCTTCCCACTGCATCGTGCCAAGCAGCTTTAAACACACCCTCTATCAGCTTGGAGAAAGATACAAGTATTTGTTGAAGCATGAAAACTTGCTCTTCAAACCAGCATGGATATCATTTTGCTTACTAGGCTCCTGATGAACTGCCAACTCCATTCTCCAGGCACTGACGAGTTACAATGTTCTTGTATCTCTCTAAACACAAAAGGTTTTACACACAAGGTGTTGTATTTCTATACTGAAATACACACCTTTTTCCTACACATTTCCATTTGCTGACTGTGCAGGGAAAGGAAAGAACCACGAAAGGGCAAGAAGGTGAGAAGCTTCCTTGGACATGTCCAGTATTTAACACAGATCAGACTCCTGAGCCCTGCTAGTGGAATCCCTGGAGTTAACTGAACAGTGGTTTGTATGTTTATAGTACCTGCTCAACAGGTTTAATTTTCTCTTGGTCTGGAATAGTGTCATTCCTATCAACTGGGAAACACAATCACTCCAAGAGGGACTGAGAACTCTGTGCACAGGAGCAGGTTTCGATATCCCTCATATTCCAGCACCTCTTCCACCTGAGAATGTTGTAGCCACAGGTGACTAAAGCAACGGTGACTGTGGCAGCAACAGTGAAGGAAGGACAAAGGCTTGACCTGTGTGAACACTATTAGGCACACTAGTAATTAAACACTTGGGAGCAGAGACTATGTGTGGTTCCTAATTGCTTTGTGGGATTTCTCTGGAAAAACAACAGCAAATGCCAAGGGGAGTCCATAGTGGTTTAAGGGAGGGAAAAGGAGGGAGTCCCTCAGTCGCAACGGGATGCAGAGGAAACCACGAGCTGGAAGGAACATTTCCAAGCACAATCCTAAGGGACTTTGTCCTGCAGCCTGACCTGAGAGAGTGCTAAGCCCTGATCTGCCTGGCATCACCTCCAGCCTTACTAACCACACTTTGCTTCACACAGAACAGTGTGAAACTGCACCCTGGCACACGGAGCCTTCGGGACCAGACCCTTTTCCTCTCCACGGCTCTGCTCCAGCTTTTCACTCTTAGGGAATCACAAAATATTCTGAGCTGGAGTGATCCACGAGGCTCACTGACACTTCTCCCTGCGGGCGAGGACCCAGAGCCGGGGTCACTGCGGGTTCTGTGTGAACACCCCGCGGGCAGAACCACGGAATCGTTTCAATAGGAAAAGACCTCCAGGATTATCGAGCCCATCCTGCGCCCCATACCCACCTTGCCCCTCAGCCCAGAGCACTGAGTGCCACCTCCAGGAGCGGGGACTCCAAAACTCCCTGGGTAGCCTCTTCCAAAGCCTGACCACCCTTCCCAGGAGGAAATTCCTCTTGATGTCCAACCTGGCACAGCCTGAGGCCGTTCCCTCTCCTCCTGCCCCTGTTCCCTGGGAGCAGAACCCGCCCCGCCCCCGCGGCTCCCCCCTCCTGGCAGGGATTCGCAGAGAGCCA
>VXAU01002078.1:263302-284482 GCA_013399695.1 Formicarius rufipectus
GCAGATTTTTCATTTGCTGTTTTAGTTTTGTTTTTATATCTAATATTTTCTATGTTTGTAGATTTTTCTATTTTATCTTTATTTTTTTAATTTAATATTTTCCATCTTTGCAGATTTTTCATTTGCTATTTGTTTTTAAATTTTATTTAATATTTTTTTTGTTTGTTAGGTTTTGGAACACAGAGAAAATGTTGGAACCCCTGCAGGTTTTCAGACCAAGGAGTCAGAATCTGTTTCCAAGACAGAGGTCTAAATGATAATGATAGAATCTGCAAGACGATCTTGGTTAACAGTGAACTGAGAAAAGAACCTGCTACCATTCAACAGANGCAGGGACACGCCCACCGCGGGGCGGGGCCGACGGCACACAAACACGCCCACAGAGGGGACGGGGGCCAATGTTGAGAAGTGGGCGGCAAATGGGCGTGGCCACAGTAGAAACCACGCCCCTTCTTTTTGTGGGCAGCGAGGAGCGGGATCATTTTGCTGGGGGCGTGGTCATGTTAAACCACGCCCCATCGAACCGGGAAGTCACGCCCATTTCTTAGGNACTTTAAAATTAAGAACTGTATGATTTCCCCAATTTTATACAATATATCTTAGTTAATATTTGGCTATAGGTTTGATGGAGTGTATTAGTTTTAGAAATATGCATAATTGTCTGTTGATAGTTCTTTCTTGTACTTTTTCATATCACTGTGCAGTGGCATATAAAGATACAATAATGTAAATATTAGTAGCCTTTTTCCTGCCATTTCTGAATAGCATTGTANATTAAATATTTCCTGTTTGCAGATTTTTCATTTGCTCTTTTAGTTTTGTTTTTATATCTAATATTTTCTATGTTTGTAGATTTTTCTATTTTATCTTTATTTTTTTAATTTAATATTTTCCATCTTTGCAGATTTTTCATTTGCTATTTGTTTTTAAATTTTATTTAATATTTTTTTTGTTTGTTAGGTTTTGGAACACAGAGAAAATGTTGGAACCCCTGCAGGTTTTCAGACCAAGGAGTCAGAATCTGTTTCCAAGACAGAGGTCTAAATGATAATGATAGAATCTGCAAGACGATCTTGGTTAACAGTGAACTGAGAAAAGAACCTGCTACCATTCAACAGAAAGGTACATGTGAAGAGCTCTATTAATAACTTTAAAATTAAGAACTGTATGATTTCCCCAATTTTATACAATATATCTTAGTTAATATTTGGCTATAGGTTTGATGGAGTGTATTAGTTTTAGAAATATGCATAATTGTCTGTTGATAGTTCTTTCTTGTACTTTTTCATATCACTGTGCAGTGGCATATAAAGATACAATAATGTAAATATTAGTAGCCTTTTTCCTGCCATTTCTGAATAGCATTGTAATGTACCGACGAAGAGGACTTAGAAATAAAACTTTCATTTTTGTTTGTGATGCAGTCAGGCTGTCTTATTTAACAGCTACGGGCTATAAGCCTCTACGAAGGCCACTAAGAACTGTATCTGTGTAAAACAGACGTGGTGACAAGCACCCTTGGAGGCGTTCCGAGGGTGGTACCACGGGCATCTCGGGTTGGGTGTACTCATAAGATAATTACATAGCTTTATAAATTTGTAAGAACCCTACACTAGGCACGCGTCTATATACTTCGTCCACCAGAAAGCTTCCATTAAAGAATTGCTTTCCACAGCGAGGGGACAGGGGATGGACCGTGCTCTGGTCGGGGTGCCCAGCAACGGGACAAGAGAAACGGGCAGCAAATGATGCTCTGGAAGTTCCACCTGGGCACAAGGAAGAATTTCTTCCCTGTGCACTGACCGAGCGCTGAGCAGCGACCGGAGAGGGTGTGGAGTCTCCCCACTGGGGTTATCCCAGACCCCTTTGAACACAGCCCTGTGCCGTGTGCTCCGGAATGACCCTGGGCGAGCAGGGAGGTGGGACCACACGGCCCGCTGTGGTTCCTTCCAACGTGGACCATCTGTGTTCCCCACGGCCCAGGCGTTGTCGCCAAAGTGTCACCCCGTTCCTGGGCTGCGGGTGCTGGGGAGGTAGTGGGACAGACAGACAGACAGCTGCCAGGAACCCCGGCCACCGTCCTTGCCGTTCAGGCACCGCCACCTCGTGGTCCTAACCCCGGCCGGGAGGGGACACGTGTGCCCCATCTCCCGGGACACGGCATCCCCCGCAGCCGGCCCGGGGTGGGCAAGGAGCGGGCACGGCGACTCCGGCACCTCGCGGCGAACCCGGCCCGCCCGATCGCCGTGGGGCTCCCGGAGGGTCCATCCCGAGCAGGCTTGGGAGAAAACATCCCGATCCTCTGCCCCCGGGTCAGGACCGACAACTCAGCGCTGCCCTCGGGAGGGCGAGCCGGGGCCGGCGCTCGCAGCGCCCGCGGTACCGGGCCAGCCGCAGCATCCCCGGTTCGGCCGCAGCATCCCCGGGCAGCTGCAGCATCCCCGGACCGGCCGCAGCATCCCCGGGCCAGCCGCAGCATCCCCGGTTCGGCCGCAGCATCCCCGGGCAGCTGCAGCATCCCCGGACCGGCCGCAGCATCCCCGGGCCAGCCGCAGCATCCCCGGGCAGCAGTCGGGTCCTGCCCCGGGCCGGGCCGGCTGCGTGGGGAAGGCGGAGGGAGCCGCACACACCCCTGCTTCCCAGAGCGGGGCAGGGCACGGCTGCTGCGGGCTACAGAGCCGGGAATCGGGTGCCAGGGGCAGGGGGAAGGAGGTTCCCACGGAGCGGCGTCGCTGAGCCGCCCTGCCTGGTGCTGCTGGCGCGGTGGTAAATGATGTCAAGCGGTCAGAGAGCGTCCAAAGGAGGGCTGTGAAGACGGTGCGGGGGCTGGAGCGACTACACGAGGAGCGGCTGAGGTTACTTGGTCTATTCAGCCCGGAAAGGACGAGGCTGAGGTCAAAGCTCATCGGGGTGTGCGGCTTATGAGGTGCAGCTCTGATCTCACACAGCTCTGCGTGTGAGCAGTGACAGGACCCAGGGAAGGGCTGGAGCTGTGTCAGGGAGGGTCGGGTGGGATCTCAGGGAAAGGTTCTTCCCCCAGAGGGTGGTGGGCACGGAACAGGCTCCCCAGGGCAGTGGGCACAGCCCCGAGGCTGCCAGAGCTCCAGCATTTGGACAACACTCGGGGATGGGGGGGGTGATTGTTGGGATGTCTGTGCAGGGCCAGGAGTTGGACTGGATAATCCTTTTGGGTCTCCTACATCTCAGGATACTCTCTGATTCTATGGTCTGTGCAAACAAGCTTGAGATTTGAGCAGGGACATGGATGCTGCCACTTGGGAATCTGCTCCCTGCATCTGGGTGGCCACTGGAAATGCTGTCCTGGCTGCCCAGGGCCACAGGCTCAGGGGAGCTCAGTTAGGAGCATCTGCCCAGACAAAGTTCAGGGCTCAGCACAGGTCTCTCCAACAATAGTTCCCACTGCAATTTGCATTTGTAAGAGTATTGCCATGGCAGCATAAATTTGCATATTAATAGAAGCCAGTCTTAATTGTTAAGCTGCTCCTAATGTCTCGGAGCAGAAAGGAGCCTGCTGTGATTCACGGAGCTGCAACTGCCAGTGCTGGGGCCCCTGCCTTCCCAGCCAAGTTCCTTAAAGCTTTCCTTCCTCCTCCCTCCTTAAAGCTCTCCCTCCTGCTTCCTCTGCCAGTCCCAGCTCCTGGGATCTGTGCAGTTGCACACACTACCCATTTAGGAATGAAATCCTGGGCTCTCCTCCTGCCTCTGGGAGCTGTTTGCACACCCAGGGCTGGTGCTGTGTGCAGGGCACCTCCTGTGTGCCCAGGATTGCCTGGGCTTCCATCTAGGTACCCCAAATCCCAGCCCTGCTGACCATGCTGTGGGGCACAAGCCCTTGCAGAGCAGGAGGCAGGTGCACACCTGGGGGTTTCAGCAGAACCGATCCTGCCGGAGGGACTTTCAGCCTGCCCAGCAGTGCTGGTGTGGTTCACCATGGGGCAGGCCCTCGATCCTGGCTGGGTAGAGCGGCCAGGGTAGCACCAGGGAAGCACTTACGTGTCTCCCTGTGCCTGAGATGAGGAGTCTCCCTCTTCCCCATCACTGGTCACTCCCGGAGCCCCATGGCAGGGGCAAGAGGCTCTGCTGCAGCCCAGCTCTGCTGGTCCCCTCAGGCCACTCTCCTCTCCCAAATATCCCCAAAGGAAGCCTGGGATCCTGCCGCAGCCCGTGACAGATCCCCCCACGCCTCCAGGAGTACCCTTGGCCTGGGCAAGCCTCCCTGGCTGGGTGCGATGGAGAATCAGCGCGTCCTCTCGCCGACTGCAGCCTCTGCAGAGGGTCGTCCCTGGGCAGATGCTTCCCAGCTCCAGCTCAGCGCTCCCTCCTGCCCGGCACGGAGCTGCAGCGTGGGAAGGCTCAGGCTGTGCCGGAGCCGGGGCTTCGCCGCTGGATGGCACACGAGCGTCGGCGGAGGAGCCCGGGTGGTCCTCGGCGTGCCGAGCAAACCCCGCAGCTCCGGGCAGGGTGTGGAGAGCGTGCCGAGGGGTGCGGGGGTGCCAGGAGGGGCTGCATTCCCTGCCGCACAGCTTTGCTCCCTCCTCCCCGGCCTCGGGAGTGTCGGTGACCGTCTCGGAGCGGGACTCTGACCTTGGCGCTCAGACACTCCTCGGGCTCCTCTTGACCAGCACTCCCTGCAGATAAGGGCGATTTCGCCTCCCTGCGCCTCACAGGCTGGAATTTCAGGGAGGTTTTTTTACACCTGCCGGCCTTGACAAGCACGGGCTGAAACGAGCTCTTAATTTAGTATCATCCTTCATGCCAGCGACTCTACTGGAAGCCAGAGAATGTCAGCCTGGCCAATAACTCACAATAAACCTCCCTCTCTCCCCCCAGTGCCCGACCAGCCACTTTTCTGTCTACCCCTGTCACCCTCTCAACCCTGCTCTCCCATCTCCCCCCATCACAGAGGTATCTCTGTGTCCCTCCCTTGAGGAGGACATCTCCACCAGCATCCAGGCAATGCAGGGTGGCTTCATGTCGTGCGATGCCCAGCGATGTGGTGCCAGGATGGGGCAGCACCAGACTGCCCGAGCTGTGGCTCTCCTGTGGGTTCCCTATAGGGTGACCCTGCCCTGGCTTGGCCCCAGTGGTGTCCCCTCATCAGCCGTGCCGTGGGTCCTTGGGCTCTGGGTGCCCCAGCTATGCCCAGGAAAGTGAGCAGGCAGCCAGACGAAGGGACAGGGTGTCTCTCTGCTGCCCTTGGCCCCATTGTTCTCCCACAGACACCGTGTCAACAGGAGCTGGGAGAGGAAACACGGGCGAAGGAGATGCCAAGACCCCTGCTGCTAAAGGAAAGATAAGGAGGGAGGGGGCATTTTCTGGCTGTCCAGGGGTGGCGGATGCAGGAGGTTCCCCTGCGGAGCAGGAGGGGGACAGCATTGTGTCCCCAGACAGCCTCCCATGTACCACACTGAGCGAGGGCAGCAACTGGGGATCCATGGGATGGTCGAGTGCTGGTTTAGGCCAGACTTTGAAAAAAGATGGAAGTGATTTGCCTGAGAAGCCTTGGAGACAACTGGCACTGCTTGGAGGACTCCATCACCCACAGACCCTCCTGACAGAAGAGGGATGCTTGAGGATGTGAGGCCGATCCAGGGGCTGGGCTCTGACTGGGGCTCAGTGGAGTGTTCTTATCTCCTCAAGCTCATCCCCAGGGTGTTTGCACCATCCCAGCCCCAAAGGGTGGGATGCAAGTGGGTGATCCTGGCTATGTGCCCACGGCCCCCATATCCAGGGCACTTGGGAGCAAGGGGTGAGTGCCAGGACTGGTAGCACTGCTGTCGCCCCCTGAGCACCCCTGGGATGCAGCAATCTGCCACACACTCGCTCCAGAAGGTCAACTCGAAGGTTGGAGTGGGACACCGACCTTCCCACATCCATTCTGACAACAAACCAGGACAGGACTTTGGATGTCGCCTTTCAAAGGGGTGGCAAAGTCCAAAGAGAAGCGGTTGAGGGCCTGGCCGGGGCTCGCAGCACACACAGAGACACCCCAGAGCCACAACCTTCTCCCTGGCCCCAGGGCCGTGGGTTCGGTGGCCACTGGACCACCAACCCGCAGCAGCTGATGCGCCCGTGTCCCTTGCACCTCTCCAAGTGCAGTGTCTGCAAATCCTTTCAAATGCTGTTGCCCAGTCAGGAGCCGGAACCAAACCTTGGCACTGCCAGCCATGTGAGCTGCAGCTGGGCACCAGTGCCTCATCCAGTGCTGCTGCCATGCAGGAACGCAGAGCTGTGGGTTTGCAGTCGTGTCTGCTCAGGGTCACAATCACAGCATCATCGTGAAGTAACATCAAAACCCCCAACGCCCCCCACAGTCCTTGGGCTGTCCCAAATCCACACCCTCCCAGTCATCAAGTGCTTCCCAAGAACAGTGAGGACATATCCAGACCTGTTTTTACCAGGAAAATCACTGCAACACAATAGCATCTTCATCCTGGCTCTGCTGACATGTGGCCAACACCTACAGCCCTTCCTCTCCCTCCCAGCAGTTTGTTTTGTTTCCTTCAGCATTTATAGGCCAGCTGGAGTCAAGAGAGATAATGAGCAGGAGCATGGCCCGGGGCACTTCCCAGGCCTTTATGGACTGGAGATGGGGATGGGAACGGGTTGGTTGGCCAGGGGAATGCTCCAGCAGCACACAGTTGAGTCGGGAATCCCTGCTTTTCAAGAGTGGTGCAGGTCCAGCTCAGAGGCAATGGAATCAAGCCACAGTGAAACTAGGTCTATGAATAAAAAATTAGGAGCAGTTTAATATTTATCCTAGTAAATACTATGATAAATTAAACAATAAAACAGAGCGGTTGTTTTATAACCTTTAAGCTATATTTGAACTAAATGGAAATCAATATCTTTCAAAATCTGACTTTATTTAGGTTTACATTTTCACCATCAGACCAGATCAAAGGATTTCCTGGGGCATTTATTTGAGGAATGTTTCTGGGCCATACATCTGCGATGTTGTTTTATTTGGGGCACTCAGACTGTAGAACCAACCACAGCTCTCCCTTATCATCACCCAGTGTTGCTTCCAGCAATGGGATCGGAACCACCCTGCGATGGGAAAGTGCAGGATCCGGGCAAAGAGGCTGTGAGCTCTCCAGCATCTCTGGCAGATCACCAGGCCAGGGTGCCATCAGAGGGAGATGTCAGCACAAAATCTCTCCAAAGCCACCTCCTGGTCCCTTGCTGCTGGCAGGTGCTGCTCAGAGGACACAGGGATGAGGCTCAGGAGCCGCTGCTGCCACTCGTCTGCCCCACGGCCGCGTCATGCCCGGCACCTCCCGGCACCGCTGCACAGGAGCTCCGGGGCCAGCATGGGATCCAAAGAGCACACCGACATCACAGCCAGGGCAAAGTCTGGCAGGGCACGGAGAGGTGTGAAAGGCAAAGTGCCGTCACGTGTGCCCGATCCATGTGACTGCGGGCGCGGGACGTTACAAACGCTGACACGCGTGGGCAGGGGGAGAGCGGGGCCAGGATGGGCATGTCTCCCACCACGGGTGTCTCCTGGAGCAGGCACAGGAACAGGGAGGAGCAGCCCATCCTGTGGTCATCGGGTACCTGGGATATGCTGAGCGGCGTGTCCCGAGAGCATCCCAGTCCCCTGGGATGACCGCGGTGGGATGCGGGGCCGAGTGGGTGCGTGTGAGGGTGTCCCTGTGCCCCAGCCAGGGCATCGCCTTTCATAGGGCTTTGTCCATACCATCACTAATAATATCAAGGTGTTCTGCCAAGTTCCTTCCAGCAAACCTATGACTTCATTCAAAGTGACAGGGGACCTGATTTATTATACTAACGAGCCTGCGATAAATAAACATGACCTGAGAGAATCCCAATCCCACAATTCCATTCTTGTTCAGCTCCTTGGGGGAGATGAAAGGTTTCCTACAATTTCCCAGTGCTACCCAGAATCTCCCCTACTTGATCTGCCAAAGCTTTCTCCTGCTGTCGAGCCTGGCATTTGATTGAATTGACAGAAGCAGCTTATTAATTGTACTAATGAGGGGCTCAGCAATATGGAGCAATGGAGAGAGTCCAGTGTGGCTAATAAAATGCTCAAAGCTGAGCAGAGCATAAGGTCACCCTGTTGCCAGGCTACTGACTAAGCTGCCTGGAAAACGAATATGTGAACCAGTAGGTGACTCTGGGAAAAATATTGCTCCAGAACTCACATAATTAATAGGACAGTGATGCTTTATTTTCTTAGGAAGAATATAGAGCAGGGAGGGTGTGAGCACACAGGCGCTGCTGCTGAGCGGCTGGGGAGGCTGGCGGGGAGGACGGGCTGTCCTCCTCTCCTGCTCCTCTCCCAGTAGCTCCCTTGGAGCAGGAGTTCCCATTTGCTCCCTGGGCCCCGACACGCAGCATCCCAGAGGCAGAGGCATGAGGAAGATGTCCACAAGTGAAGGATTCAGTGTGGCCTGAAGGGAGATTTTGGATATCTGGTAACAATAAGGGAACTGCCCCGTGTTTGACCTGAGCTAGTTGCCCAAATACCACCGCAGGGAGAGACAAACAAGGCTGATTAGAGGTAACAGTAACTGTAAATTTGGCAAGGGGATGTTCTCAGGATCTCTTGATCTCCTGAGACAGTAATTCCCGCTGGGAGTTTACCACACAGCCCCCAAGGGTTTATAGCAATAAACAGGAATATTTTTGCTCCACGAGGAAGGAAAAAGGAAAAGAAAAGGACAAATAGTGATCTTAATCTCTTTCTTCACAACCGGTTTTTGGAGCCCCCATTCAAGTTCTCCAAATTACACCTCACCAGGGGAGCTCATTCTCATACCAGCCCGTTATCTGAGCAAAGCCCTGGAGCGCGAGCCTCTGCCTAAAGCAAACAGTGGAAAAAGGTCATTAATCTTTCAGGCTCGTGTGGGACTTGCAGCACTGGGGGCTCCCACGTGCCTCTCCTTTGCCCAAGCCTGCGAGGATGCCCAGGCTACAAGCTGCCAGACCTGTGCTCGGTGTCAGTGGGGTCCCTGCGCAGGGAGGGATCTCCAGGGGTCTGGACGACCCCTCCAGCAGGGAGCTGCAGCGCACCGATGGGCACCAATGCCCTTCCCACCCCATCAGCAGGAGCAGCCTTCCAGTTTGCCACTAGGTGGGCTGGGATTGCCTTGGGCAGAGAGGTGTTGATGTGGCCGTGGTGGCCACTGTTGAGCCACAGGAAAGACGCTCAGACAGCTCAGTGGAAATGTCCCTTGCAAACTCCACCACATTAATGTCAGGGGAATGAGGCAACGTGACAGAAATGGCTTTGCCTGCAGATGGGATCACGGAGGAGGATTTATCCATCTAAACAGAGAGGCCCATGAGGCAACAGGGGAGCTCCAGAGCCCCTCTGACTGCTCTGGGTGTCCTTGGCTGCGTGGGGCAAATCTTGGCCCTGCTCCTGGGAGGGGACTGGCTCCTGAGGAGGTGCTGCTCACTGCCACCCTGGCCAGCGATGGGCCAGCTGCTGTGCCCTGCAGTGCTGGGGTTGTTGGTGCAGGCAGGAACAGGGGGTGCCCCAGCCCCGTGTCCCTGAGGAGCTGGTGGCACATGTGCTGGGCGGAAGGGCAGCAGGAGGAGGGAGGAAGGGCAGCCTCTCTCCATGCCGTGCTTCACCCCTGGGGCTGCTGAACAATGGCAGGGAAGGATGCGGGGAGCTGGGAAGGGCAGGGGGAATGACAGGACACACTCCTGTCCTCTGTGCCCTGCCCCTGCCAGAGCCCGGCAGGATCTCTCCTGCTGGCACTTGCCTCTGGCCAGAGTCACATCCCTGCCCCACAGTTCCCTGTCCTCCCAGGCAGCTTCCCTCCCAAACCCTTTGTTTTCCTTCTCTGGAGACCAGTGGATATGAGGCTCGGGTTTCCAAGGTGGAAAAGTAATTTCTTCCCCTGCTAAATTGCCCCTGTTTTGTTTTGTTTCCTGACTCTGCTCTCACAGCCTTGGAAGCAGGGGCTGCTGCCCTCCTGGTCAGACACTGTGGTGGCTCCTGCGGGCACTCAGGAGAGTGTGAGCCCCCTGAGCTCTGCCTGTGGCTCTGCTGGATGCAGGAGCTGGGTGCTTTTCTCAGGGAGCTGCCTGCACCCCTGGACTCAGCAAGTGCAAACTGGCCCAGCAGGAAGCTGCAGCTCAGAGCATCCCCCCATGCCAGAGGGTGGGTGGGCAGCGTGGGAACTGAGAGCAGAGCCAGAATGTGTGGGCTCCACATCCAGCTGGGACACAGATTCAGCCTTGGCATGGCCTCAGCCCTGCCTCAGGTGTGACTTGGGGTTGTTTTCGGGCAGAAAGCGGTGTTACAAACCCCTTGCTCTTCCCGGGGATCCACACCTGGGGTCACAGCCTCTGACACCTCACCCAGGCCCGTGCAGCATCAGGGGTGTGCAGAGGTGCAGACCCTGCTCCAGACAGGTTGATCCACAGATTCTGCCCCGGGAGTGCCAGTTTCGGCTGTATTTCCCTTATTAGGGAAGCGAAACTAAAAGTCTTCCCGTGTGAAGGCTCTGCCTCTGTCCTGGGGGGCCTCTTGGGCAGGGCAGAGCACTTCACAGCATCCCGCTCTCCCCACACTGAACACACCACGGTCCCCCCCTTCTCCAGGTTCCCTCTGCCCGGCTCCTCTCGCCAGCTTGAAACTCACTCGGGAAAAGAAACGCTCAGGCTAACAAATAACAACCCTGGCGGGCGGCCAGCGATTCAGAGGCTCCAAAAAACCGAAGCTGAAGTTCGCAGCTGGCCACGCTCCCCGGCTGGGTTGGCAGCCGCGGCGGTGCCTGAGCACCTGCCAGGGCCAGGAGCGCGCCGGGCGGGCACCGTGCGTGCCCTGGCACCGCCGCCGGGCACAGCCGTACCTGCGCCCCGGTGCTCTCGGCAGGGCACACACCGGCCGCACGGAGCGGCTGCCGGCACGAGGAGAGCGCCCTGCAAATAAAAGCGTTTGCAAACAGCTGCTGGGGAGGGTGTCAGGGCTCTCCTGGTGCGACACCGCGGCGTGCTCAGCATTCCTGCAGCCTGCGGACCCTCCCCCGGTGCCCTCCGGGAGCTGCTCAGCTGGGTCAGGTGCTGCCGGGGTGCTGAGGGAGCTGAGGCTGGCTGGGCAGGGGGGGCAGCACGGTGGTGCTGGGGGAGAAAACACAACAAAGCCTGGCGGAGAGTCGAGGCTCCCGCAAGGAAACGCAAACTTTGAGAATGGTGAATGACACCGAGGCGCAGAGGTGCAGGGCAGAGGAGGAGGAGAGTGGGAGGCTGCTGGAGGGGCAGGGCGCTGGGCTGCAGCCCTCCGGCCTCCCCGTGCCTGGGAAGGGGTGTCGTGTGGAGGGGTAATTGGATCCTGGGATTTACAGAGTGATACTGTGGATTATTTCACAGCCGTCATGTCACAGGGTAATCTCGTTATGGAATTACACTGCCGCGTGCACGCGCAGCCCTGGGTGCCCAGGGCTGGTGACACATGAGGACCTGCCCGGGATGTCCCTTTGCTGGGGCTTGGTCTGAGATCAGACGGCAGAGGAGGGGTCAATCAGGGCTGGCTGGTGCCAGATGGGACCTGGTGTTACCCAAGGCACACAAGAGGCTGGGCCACGGTGCCTGGGCTTGGTGGCAGGGCACTGAGCCCCCAGGGGCACGAGGAGCATTGGCAGGTGGCAGTGTGGCCAGTCCTGCCCTGGTGGCATTGGGGCCGGGGTCTCACCCCGTGAGCAGAGAGAAGAGTTGGCCACACAGCCTGGAATACAACAGCAGTGCTGGTCTGGTTTTGGCAGAGCTCGGGCCCAGAGAGGGAAATTGTCCATTCTGGGGGACCTGGGCATCCCAGGGGAGCATGGTCAGAGAGGGAATCCTGCAAGGCACAGGAGGTTGGCAGAGATAGGATGCGGCAGGAGACCTGGGACCAGGGTCTGCAGCTGCTGCCGGCTCCGTGACAAACACCTCCTGCTAGCTCAGACCTCGCACCCCCCCCCTCTGCTCCCTGCAGTTGGCCGCTTTTCCGAGGCATAACAGAGGCAAAGCCCTCGGAGGCAATGAAAACACGGCTCGCTCCCCTCCCGAGGTGTGTAAGAATAGCAGATGAGCCGGAGCAGACAAACAACCGCAAGCCCGACCGCAGCTTCCTGCCACTGCCCCGACGGGATGGAGCTGATGGAGACCGGGCTGGGGCATTCGGGGTGCTGCTGAGAGGGGAGTGTGGCTCCTGCAGGGATATGGGACGCCAGCCCACCAGGACTGGTACCTGCAGCCCCCAAGCCAGAGTGTGGTGGGAAACTCCATCCTCCTCCTCCTCCTCCTTCTCCTCCCTCCTTCCCCCGCCTCGGGATAGGAAAGTGAAGAAAGGGTGTCATCAAGAGCTGCCACCGCCCGAACCACAGCGCTGGGCACACAGGCTGTGTGTTCCCGGAGACTAATCATGTTTGGTGTCGGTGCCCTAATGAACTTCCACCCAGAAAATAAGTATTTGTACCCGGCAGGAACAGGTTTAATCAAAAACAAGCTTCTAGAGTGTTTTTCAGTTTGTTTGCGCCCGGCTGAAACATGGAAATCTGAAACACTGCAGATCAGCCAAATCTCCCACAGCAGCTTTCCAGCAGGTTAACTTTGAACTGGGATGATAACAAATTATCTGCTAAACACACATGCGGAGGGAGCTCAATGCCACTGAGTCTGACTTGTCTTTAGCTCTGCTGCTCTAATTTTCTAATTTTCTCTGACTTTCTGTATCGCTTAATGCATTTTGTTCCTTTAAGCCTATGAACCAAGGAGAGGGTAGCAGCGCCTTTATCCTAAGATGAAGCATGACCTCCTGCTTTAAAACAAGGGTTGGCTTTATTTATGCCCAGGCAGGGCTTGGGGAATAACAGAAATGTTTGTTGTCCCACAAAGGCTGGCTTATCAGCTATTATTAGAGAGGGGATGGCAATTTGGAATGAGCAGCTTATTAGGCACATTTAACCCTGTTCTCTGATTATGGGAGATCTGGGTTTGGTACTGGGGCTGTTGCAAGGGTTTTCTGCTGAGGGTTTTTGGAGTCAGCACGGTGCACCCGCCCTGTGCCCACACAGCAGTCAAGCTGTGGGTGGTGGTGCCGCCAGGGTGGGTCAAAAGTCAGCACACAAGGCACCTGCCCAAGTGAGGCAGCAGTTCTGGCTTGCACATAAGACTCATTACATTGCTGGATGAAATTGCTCCTGTCTGTAGAGCTCAGCCACCAGAGAGTGTGCAAAACCAACACAAACAGCATGTGAATGAGGCAGGACTATATCTGCCCTCAAGAGATAGTTTGGATGGACACTTCACAGTGTTTACCCAAATCTTATCTGCCTTAAGGTGGACTTGGAAGGCAAGATTTGGGGTCTGTAAATATGTTTTTGCTCCCAAAACAACCTTCTTGCTGCTCACCACTAAGGACAGCACTGTTTCAGAGAGAGAGGAGCAGGACCTGATCTAGTGATTGGCATCTGTGCCCACAGTCAGGGATTGCAACAAAATGATCTCTAAGGTCCCTTCCATCCAAAATATTTCTATGGTTCTGTGATGATGTGCATAGTGGGCAGAGAGGGCAGAATGGGCAGAGCATCCTAACAGGATGGGGTGGGAGGCAGGTACTGATGAGTGGTGAATGTGGAAGTAAACAGGTCCCTGAAGAAGCAGCAGCAGCAGTTTCTGAGGAACAAGCCACCTGCATCCCACCTCGAGCCCTGCTGCCAGCAGGGCATGAAATCCCAGCCTCCGTGGCGGCAAAAGGCAAAGTCCCCAAAGCCTGTCCTGGGGCCAGGGCTGCCTCCAGCTGTCAGTGTACTTTGGTGGTGCCAGACTTAGCCCTGTGTTTGTGCAGGGAAGGCACCTGACCCACTTCAGAAGAAGTCGGCTCCAAACAAGCCTTTTGGATGGGCTCCAGCCAGTGCCTAGGGCCCCATTGCCAGCCACGGGCACTGCTCCCTCCTTCCCAGGGCTGGCAGTGAGGCTGGGCAGGGCACTGGGAGGGAGCAGAGCCCTCAGGGTGCCCTCCCTGCCCACAGCTGCGGGCTGCTCCCTGTCAGCAGCAAGCCTGTGTTGGGGCACAGAGTGCCTGCGAGCTCCTCTCCGGGGTTCTTCCCTCCAAACAAGCACAATCCAACAAAGCCAGGGGGACAGAGGCTTTCCTGACATTGTCAGTCCTGGTTCTTTGGAAACGAAGCAAGTGGGGTTTTGGAACAGGCAGCACAAACATGTATTTACATGTGCACACAATAGATTGCCTGCTCACAGTGTGGGATGGGAGCACATCACGGCCATCCTGCTGCCAGGCCCGGCCAGCGAGGGGCAGAGGGGAACAGCAGCCACGTTCAGCCACGGAGAAAGTGCCAGCATTTTCTTTCCTGTTAGCCATGTCACCTCCATGCAGCCTGATGGGCTGGGAGGTGGGTATTTACACACCTCCTGGCTCCTCTGAGCTGGGCTCTGCTCTCCCTCATGCCCTGTGATCTCGGAGCAGAGCAGTGCCCTGGGGCACCTCTCCCAGTGCAGAGCTGGGAATGTGGCCAGGGAAGTGATGTCTGCAGGGAAGGGACGGGTGGCTGCTCTGTCTGGGGTGTTGTTGGCACAGCATGCCACAGGTACTGCCTTTCTCTCCCTTCTCATCATTGATGGGCTCTGAGGAGGGGAGGGAATTTAGGGGAAAATTCAGGTATTGACCCAGCTCAAAGAGGGAGAGTGGGGCTGGATGGTCCCATGCTGCTGCCATCCCTTTGGACAGGAAGGGTTGGGGGCACCTGGGCAGGGATGCCAGGAGCCAGACACAGAGACTATTGTCCCCCCTGCCACCCCACAGTCCCATGAGCGACGTCATGTTCACTTTGCAGACGCAAGCATGACTTCAGAGGTGCTCCTGCTCAGATGTCCAGAATGAACCACCAGGAGCTCCCACGAGGGCTCTGCATCACCATTACTGATGCAGGACAATGGGAGCATGTCCATGTCTTCCTCCCTGCAGCTTCTGCTTTTCCTCCCTGACAGTCTCCCAGACATGGAGTAGCCTAGGTTCTGTGGCACAGAGATCTGCACTGGTGCTGGCCTGGCAGAGGGCTCGCTGCCTCCCCCGAGGATGGATGGATGCTCAGCCCCAGGGGGCTGCACACACTGCCCTGAGGTGACCGTCATGGCATGCTCCACTGGTGTCTTCTTTCCCAACTTGCCAACTTGGCCACCCCAGTGCAGCTGCCCTGGCAGACAATGCTTCCAGGTGGAGTGGCAGGAGCAGGCTCCATGCTGTCCATGACCTGTGCGCTCAAGCCAGGAAATCCCAGCCCTCTGGTACTTGCCAGGCTCCAGTTTAAAAATACCTAAGGAAAATAATCCTCCAGACTCAAAGCAATTCTGGGCACGTTTCAGGACAAATACTGGAGGTTGTGTTTTGTCTTTTCTCAGCAGGCACTTGGCTCAGCGCTCACTCCTTCCCTGGGGACTCACATGGCTGTGACATCTCAGTGGTCATCCTTGGCCACATCTTAGTGGCCATCCTTGGCCACACTGTAGCTTGTGAGAGGAGCACCCAGGCAAGACATCCTTATGTGTGTGCTCAGCCCCTGTTATCAGCAGGAGTGGCCTGATGGTGGCTGAGGTTGTAGCAGGTGATTCATGCCCAGGTCTGTGGCGCTTGCCCTGGCCAGTGCTCACCCTTTGTTTCAGCCTCCTCCTTCTCTGTAACCGATGCAGCTCTGGTCCTTGGATTCCTGGACTCCACACTTTCAGGTTCTGAAGCACCAGGTGGGTGTCCCTAGCGATCCCCCCAAGGTGGGAGGGCTGAGGCTGCCGGTCACTGGAGGCATCAGGAATAGCTGCGCCAGTGCTGTGGGCAACCCTGTGTGACTGTGTGGTGGGAACAGTGCATGTGGGGACTGAGAGACACCTCCACAGGTGTCGGTGCCAGCTGGGCAATCCTCTTGATTCTCAGGCTACCTGCAGTCCTTTCCCTTTCTCCTCAGACCTCTGAGACTGCTCCAAGCTCCTCCAAGATGATGCAAGACCAAAAATGTCAAGTATTACATCGAGGAGCTGCTATAGATGCTTCAAAGCAGGACCAGAGCTGGAGCACAGCCCGGATCTCCAGCTCATCCCCATGGTGATGCTACCCTGAGCTCACTGAGGGTGCCACCCTCTCAGAAGCAGCCCAGTCACCAAACCCATCAGCAGTGGAAACTGATCCTAAAAGATGTGTAGTCCTGTGGAGAGGGAGAGGTGCTGCAGCCTGTTTGGAGAACAAGAGACATGGTCAGGGATGCCACCAGCCTCTGACAGCCAGGGATCATGCAAGGCAGGCTGAAACCAGGAGGAAACAGGCTCCCTGTGCAGGGATACAAGGGAGAATGAAATGCAGGTGAGGTAGTGTTATTGACATACGAAGTTACTTGGTCCAGGATATGGTTAAATTATTCGAAGAGCCCCCACCTTTTCCTCCCCACCCCAAGAACAGGAATACAGTCATTAAAACAGCATGTTCTGGGACAGCAGTGATCCCATGGGAGAGCTGGACTCTGTGAGAGGTACAAGCCCCTGCCTGGCCTGACCTGGTGCCTCTGCCTCTTGCCTCAGGGGTCCCCAGCTCTGCCAGAAAGCTTTTGGAGAAAGATGACCCCAGCATCTGGTGTATGTAGCAGAACAGGATTTCATGCTGGTCAGACTGGTTTGGGTGACCCCAGCTCCAAGAGGACGGTAGTGTGGCTGGGATGCAGCTGGGTGTTCATCCACCAGCATCACCTGTCATGGTGATGCCCTGCTCCAGTGGGCTGTTGCTCCCTGGGGTGGGATTCGCCCCCCAAGCAGAGGACTGAGCCCCTCGTGCCTGAGGAGACACCAGCCTTTCTTCCTGCTCTCATGGAAGCACCAGCTATAGACCCTGCAGGAGGAGTTGTCTGCTTGAGTGGAGGATAGGCATTGCCAAGATGTGCTTGTCAGGCAGCCAGCACTAGGGAAATGAGGAAGGAGAGCATGGAAAGAACGAGTCACTTTTTGGGAACATATGGACTGGCAATCTGCAGTGAAGGACAGCAGCCCCCACACTCCTTGAAGAACAAGCAGAGACCCTCATGAGTGTGTTCTCAGAGTGTCGAATTAGCATTGGAAAGGACATCAAACAGCATCACTTTCCTCTGTGATGGAGAGGGAGGAGGAACAGAGAAACTGTTTCTTGTGCCAGGTAAGCAACTTGGCAAAAAATGACGTGCTGGTGCAGGCTGCAGCATGAGGGGCCCATGGAATGGAGCCAGAGAGATCTCACCCCAGAGAATGAGGAAAATGCACAGTGCAAGGGACAAGTGAAGACCACAGCAATGTGTGACATCACTTAGCATTTGCCATGTGGTCTCCATGTGTCAGAGATCTCTTACCTCTAGGCAAGCTCTCCAAGGACAGAATGCTTCTCCTGGCAGAGCAAAGCAGGCATGGCAGCTACTGGGATGTGTCTGGAGCTAGCACATGGCACAGCACAGCCTTCCCTTTCCTAGGCAGGATGCAGCAAAGTCAGGTCAAAGCAAATGCATCAAGCAAAGCTGTCCACAGGGTACAGTTATGCTCTTCCCAACCGGAACAGTGAACCAGATGACCAGTTGCCATGTGCCTCTGACTTCCACCACCCCAAGCCATCCTCCCCACTTCCCTTCCGTGAAGTCTCATGGGGAGGTGACAGGCCCCTTCAGTCAGGGCTACTGGGACAGTTGTCCTGTGGGAGTTTGTCCTTTTTCTGCTGGCCTCACATCATCTCATGGCTTAAATCACTGTCTGTGTCAGCTCTCACTGGCCATACTGTGCTGCTACAGCCGATTTTTACATGGACTTATCTCAGCTGCCACTGGGTAACACGCATTGGGCTCTTTATCCTGGTTGATGCAGGCCACAGGTGTCAGGATCCAAGGGACTTGGGACTACTTTGGGGAGATAAAACCTGGCTAAGGGATGGGCTTTGTCCCCAGGGGACATGTGTGTGAGCCTGACACAGGAGCCCAGACAGGTGAGAAGTGTTGAGCTAAATGAGCATAAACATCACCACAATCACAAAAGTTTTCATGGCATTAGTGGCCATTTTGAGCATCTTGGCAGGCAGATTATTTTCTAAACAGTGACGGAGGCTGTTACGCCGACACAGCCCTGAACAATGTCGTGCCTACATCATCCAACAGAAAAGAACCTGCGTGTTCCCCGAGGACAGCACTCCGACGCCTTCTCTTCCCCATCCATTGTCAAGGGGTTGCTATGATGGGTAAACTCAGAGTTTGGAAGCTCAGCTGAAGTGAAATATGAATACAAAAGTTCAGAAAACCTTTTCCCAAAGCCCAGT
The DNA here is from genome assembly GCA_013399695.1 of Formicarius rufipectus. NCBI lineage: Eukaryota > Metazoa > Chordata > Aves > Passeriformes > Formicariidae > Formicarius > Formicarius rufipectus. The sequence goes on from VXAU01002078.1 coordinate 281,613, forward strand.
CAGGAAATAGGATGGATATCTCGATAGAACAGACTTTCCCAAGAGATTTCCAATAATTCCTGGATTTGGACTCATGTTGTTACCTCTCTTATCACGCAGGACATGTGTGTACATGACAGATGAGAGTTAGACCTTTACACCTGCTAGAGACATTAATTCGAACAAAAATCAGAGCTAGTGATTATGTTTTGAGATTATTAAAGGTCTTTAGTATTTAAAGCAGAGCACAGAAAACCTGAACTTGAATTGCTCTGCCACGGCCTCTCTTGCACTCTGGGATTGAAGTGGTTTGGCTGTCCCGGATGTTGAACTTGATTAGTGTCCACAACAAATGCAGTCAGAAGTAGAACTGTAAGGCTGCTTAGCGTTGCTTTTCAAGGACAGCTTTGTTGCCCAATATCCTGAAACAATATCCTGTTTTCCTCACAAGAAAAAGATTCCTAATGGGATTAATATTAAATCCGTCTTTTAAAGGAGAAAAAAATGCAGCAGCACAGAGCAGGAAAGACTCCTTTCCACTTTCTATAAGACAGAGAAACAGCAGAAACAGAAGGAACAGGAGCAGCAATGCTGTCCTCTGTCTTCTCACCTACCCACCCGGCCCATCACTGCTCTGGAAGCTCCCTGCTCACCTGAGCTCTGCCATCCCTGGCCCCTTGTTTTGTGCATTGATCGAAAACCCAGACGTGCCTGAGGCACTGTACGTCAGTGCCAGCTGAAGGACATGCTCTCTGGCTTCGTTCATCTGGGTCTGCTCAAAGGAAACTGGAAGCCCGTGTCCCGACTGGGATCCCCTGCAGCACTTCCCACCGCTCAGCCCCAGCAGAGCAGAGCGCTTGAGCCTAGATAGGATCTTAAAGAACAGCAGAGCCAAGTGGCACTTTGAGTTTCATCCAGAATTGCCCCTTTGAATTATTATTTATCTTCTTGTCTACGCAAAACAAAGCACAGGCCTTTCCCTGCTCAGTCACACAGAAAGAGAGGGATCAAGGGAACCTCCCACCCACTTGCTCTTGGGGTTATGGTGTCTCACCTCAGAAGTGGGTAAAGGAGTTGGTTATAGTCCCATGTCTTTTATCAAGTGCACCTGGTCCATTCAGTGCCTCAACACGCTCGGAGCACACCCATGACCGCGCTCACTGCGATGGACCAGTAGCGGCTCCTTTGATATGGAAGCGCTCGCATCTCCCGGCTCCGACTCCGTCTGTGGAGTGTCACTGCTTACTCCTGCCTTTCCCTCCCGAGGCTCCCCACTACACCACCGCACCATGCTCCTTTCAGCTCTAAAACAAATTAGGACATTAGACTTGTGTCCCATAAGACAATTAGCGTCATTAGGCTGCAGGAGAGAGCAGCTGGAGAAAAACATTCCCAGGTAACAGCCCGCTTGGGCAGGATTTGGGGAGTGAAGAGAGCACTGGCTGCGTGGCTGCTGAGGGCTGGTTTGCATCCAGAGGGTGAGGAATTCTGCTTGGAATGGGGACTCGCTTCCAGTGAAGGCCACTTCTGCACACTGAGGTGCTGAGTGTGCAGAGCCCGGGCATGTTTTATCCCACAAAGCCAGATTTGGAGGGCAATGACTAGGACATCCAGCTTGTCCACATCCTGGGGCACATGGTACCTTGGGGAACAGCCTGGCTGTGGCTGAAATGATTGTGATCCACTGGGAACGTTCTCCCTGGCAGCACATCCCGGCTTTCATGGGAGCGCAGCTGCCAGTGCAGCCGACAACAATTGGAAGTTTTGTGGTGAACGTGCCGTCAGGCAAAGGATTTTAATGGATTTTTAAGTGCTGATGGGTTTGAATACAGACATTCCATAACATTCTGCCCCCGGGGTGGGGGTGGGGTCCAGAGGCCCCCCAAAGCGGTGCCAGGGCCCCCCAGAGCAGGGCCAGGCATCCCAGAAGTGGGGCCAGGAGCCCCAAGAGTGGAGCCAGCACCGCCAAGAGTGGGACCAGGTACCCCAGGAATAGGGACAAGACTCAAGAAGCAGGGACAGGACCTCTGTGAGCAAGGCCAGGACCTCCCAGAAACAGGGCCAGGACCCCAAAAGCAGGGCCAAGACCCCTTGTAGTGGGGCCAGGACCCCTGAAAGTGGGGCCAGGACTCAAGGAGTGGGGCCAGGACTCAAGGAATGGGGACAGAACCTCTCTGAGCAGGGCCAGGACCCTGAAGAGCAGAGTCAGGACCCCAAAAGCATGGCCAAGACTCCCTGTAGTGGGGCCAGGACTCAAGGAGGGGGGACAGGGCCTCTGTACACAGGACTAGGACCTCAAAAAAAGGGAAAGGACCCCCTGTAGTGGGGTAGGAAGCACCAGGAGTGGAGCCAGAACTCAAGGAGTGGAGTCAGGACCTGTGAGGAGCAGGGCCAAGAGCCTAAAAGCAGGGCCAGGACCCCTGGAATTGGAGCTAGGATCCCCTATAGTGTGGCCAGGACTCATGGAGAGGGGACAGGACCCCAAAAGCAGAGCCAAGACTCCCCAGGAGTGGAGCCAGAACCTCTGGAACTAGAGCCAGAACCCCTATAGTGAGTCCAGGACTCAAGGAGAGGGGACAGGACCTCTTTAAACAAGGCCGGGACACCCGTAGTGAAGCAGGAACCCCCAGTAGTGGAGCCAGGACCCCTGGAACTGGAGCAAGCACCCCTTGCAGCGGGGCCAGGACTCCCGGGGACAGCTCCGGGACACCCGCGACCCGCACGGGGCCGGCCCCGCGGGCGGGGGCACAGCGCAAAGGGAGGGAAGTGCCGCTGAGCCGGGGCGAGTGTCGGCCGCGTATCCGGCGCTGCTCGGCCGGCCGGGGCGGTCCGTGCCGGGCCGATACGTGCCGGGCTGCACGGCGGGGCCGGCCCGGGCGCGGCGGGGCCCG
>VXAU01002078.1:284702-307923 GCA_013399695.1 Formicarius rufipectus
GTCTGTGAGAGCCTATCACCCCGGCTGCGGGACCCCCCCACCATCCTGGCCGACGGACCCCCCTCCGGTCCTGGCTGCGAGAGCCCATCCCTCCGGCCGCAGGACGCCCCCAGCCCCCGCTCCAGGAGCCCCTCGCTCGCCCCGGCCCCGCGGCCGGGCCGTTGCCGTTGCGCTCGCGGCCGCCCCTGGCGCCGCTCGGGTCGCTGTGGCCGCCCCCGGTTCTAGAACGCCGGTTCTCGCCCGGCCTCGCCGCTGCCCCTGCACGGGACCTGCCGGGGTTTGTTCGCGCTCCGCCGCCGCTGGCCGCATGGTGCGGGGTCCCCGTGCCGGCCGCCCCTCCCTCGGCGGCAGCAGTGTCGCCTGGGCCGGAGGGTCCGCTTGCCCCGGGGTGCCTGAGGGGAGTCCCTCGCCCTGAGGGTCCCTGCCCGGGCTTGGCGGCGCAGGATAGTGGCCTCGGGGGGCACCTGGGGAGCGCAGTTGCTCTGGGGTAGGGGGTCCTTGCCCCGTGAGGGGGTTCCCTGCCCCGAGGAGCTCCTCGTCCCCTCAGTCGGCTCCCCCGGAGCCTTCGCGGGGCCGGCCGGGAGGATCCCCCGCGCCATTTGAGGGTGCCCGATAAAGGCTCGACGTGCAGGGAATGGGCTATTACTGCGTGTGTGTGGCCTCTTATAAAGGCGGGGAGGCCTCTGGAGCCGCGTGGGAACCGAATCCTGCGGCTGCGGGTGGGTTTGAGGCTCCGGGGCGTGCGGGCGGCCCCCCGTGCCCGTGGGCAGCGCTGCCGGAGCCCTCAGGCCCTGGGTGGGCCCCGCACGGCTCCCCTCAGGCCCTGGGCGATTCCTGCGGGCCCGTGCTTGGAGCTGGACCTCGGCTGCTCGAGGCCGGCCGGGTGGGTGAGGCACCCCAGGAAAAGGCTTTGCAGCTGGGTTCTGCCTTGCTCAGGGAGGAGGACGACGTGCTGGTGAGGTCCTGGCTCAGGTGTGCGGGTGAGGTGTGGTGGGGACTGGCAGGGGGAAGCTGGGGCTGTTGAAGCTCGCTGGTGTGTCTGGTGGTCACTCGCACTCGCTCACCAACGAGGGGCTGTGAAAACCTTCCCAGAGCTGGCACCGACTTGCTCCTGTCCTGGAGTCTGCTCTGGTTGAAGCCCAGCGGCCTCTGGTAGGTGTTGCTGGCCCCAGAATGAGATGCCTGGGCTCCAGATGTGCTGTTGGGGTGTGTCACGCAGGGGTGGATGTCGTGGCTTGGGGCAGGGCCTCCTAAAGTGCTGGCGGGTTTGGAAGTTGACCTGAGGAAAAGGGGTGAGTGTGAAGAGGAGGATCAGAAGACAACTGTTCCTTGTACCTGCAGCAGGAGAGGTGGGATTTGTGTCCTTCCCTGGGACAGCAAATGTCATGAGTCCTGCAGAGCCCTTTCTGCATCCTCACACCCTGCCCTGCGAGGGCAGGCCCTTTGCACTGGGGTTATTAGTGTTCCCTTTGCACTAGGGTTGCAAAGTTCTTATGGCTTTTAAGTTCCTTCTGAGCAAAAAAAAAAAGGGTTTTCTTAGTTGCATCACAAGAAACCAGGTCTAATGATTCTGTTTTTGTTGCCTTTCTGTGAGCCTTGAGCCTTTTTGTGGTGCACAGGCATCCCATTTTCATGCTAAGTGAGGTAATTTAGTGCTGGATGATTCTCCTGGGTGTCTTTGCTCCGAGGTTTCTTTGGCTGTGTCTGGAAGGAAGGGAGCAGGGATGAGAAGTGGGCCGGGGGAGGGAGCAGCTGGGGGGTGCTGTGTGTAGAGAAACCCCCTGAGCTCCTGTTTGGTGTCTTTGTGGGAAGGTGTTTTCTCAGTCTTAGGTGAATCGCTGGGGCGAGTGATCCCTTAATTACAAACAAGTTTTGCCAAGTGTGTAGCAAACCTCCCGGCCCAAAAGTCGAAGGGGTGCCTGTGACAGTCCTGGCCCCTCAGGAATGTGTGAAACCTCGTTCCCTTCCAGGAGTTGTTCCCTGCAAAAGGTGTGAATGGCCGCATGTGCTTTCCTTCGGCTTCTACTTTGCGCAGTTGGCCTGATTTATCTGGCAGCTAAGGTGGAAAATACCTAGTGACTTTCATGCTGTCATTTTACATCTCATTTATGAGGGGTTGAAAAGCTGCACGTAGGCTCCGGGGGATGAGGTGCATCTCATTAAGCCGTATAGTGCAAATCTGTTGCGCTTTTATGGCTTTCCTATTTCCTTCTCTGGAATCAGCCTATAACAAGTGACTGAGAAAGTGGGAGCCTCTCAGCAGCGGTATCGCTATGACTCACTTTCAAGCGTGCCCTTAGAGCCGCTGCAGTGTAGTTGCAGTTGTACTGTCGCCAGAGAAAATCCATGTGGAGCTATAGTTAACTGCTGAAACCACAATCACCTCTGCGCTGCTGAATTCTCGGTGTGACCTCTCCTGCCTCCACTGGGGTGCTGCCTTGGTCCTGGTTTGATGGTTGGGTCCTGGGTTGTGAGTATTTTACCTCAGCCCTGGTTTGAGGACTAGGTTTTCAGTATGAGTGTCTCACCTTCATCCTGGTGCTGCCTCAGTGCTGGTTCGAGTGCTGGGTCTTTGATGTGACCTCCTTTCCCACCTCCATTGTGGTGCTTCTCATCCCTGGTTTGAGGGCTCCAAGGTAGAGATAATGTGGCTGTGACTGGAGCAAAGCTCAGGCTTCTACTATTGGGGAAGAGACAGTTCTGTTTGGATGGTGAGCACTGACTTTTTGGGGGTTTGCAGCCCCCTGCTCTGCCAAGACAACCTAAACTGTCCCTGGCTTGGCAGTGCCTAATGAAAGAATGCCGGTGCTATTCTGTACCACATTTTTCTCATTCTGAGGATTTCCTGGCGGGCACAGGGTGTTCTGGGAGTGTTCCTGAGCGCTGCTGGTGTGGGGACGATGAGCTCTGTATCCTGGAAGAGCACAGATTGTGCTTGGGGGGTGAGTGCTGAACCATGTACAGGGACTGGCTGAGCATCCCCTGTTCCGTCTTGAGACTTGGGGGCTTGGCTGGCACTTCCTGCTGTGGGAATCCCTTTCCCCAGGGATAGGGGCACAATTAGAGAGGGAGATCTGGGCACTATGCCTGTGGCTGGAGATGATGAGCCCAGAAGGACACCCAAGAGCTGCTGCACATAATGTTCTTGTAACTGGTCTGAGCCACTGGGTTTGTGGTCAGAGGGCTCTGGGAGAACCATAGCCACAACCCGGCTCTGGTGTAGAAATAAGGTAACTTTTTGACTTGTGCTTCTTGGTAGCTTGCTTAAGTTAGACTTCACACTTTCTTCTACCAGTAAGACACTTAGTCCTTGCTCAAACAGGCTGAGCCCAACTGCTGCTAACAACCAGGCATGGCAGGCATCCCTGGGGATTGGAGCTCCTCTGGTGGGCAGAAATAGCTGCTCTTCTCTGCCTGCTTCCTTGTTTTCCCCCAAAGCTGCTGACAAACCATCCCAACATCTCACTTTGCAGGGTAGCTCACAGCCTTTCACAGGCTGTGCCCTGCTGGGAGCATTTTGGAGGTTGGAACACTGTTTGCTGGAGAGAACTGTGGCAGGTGTGCAGGGAAGGTCAGTGCTGAGTGTCCGGGGAAGGTTCATGGCAGGTGTCCAGGGAAGCTTCGTGGTCCTGCCTGGTGGGCTGAGCAGGATGATCTGTGTCTCAGCAGGCTGGGGCTCGTGCTGGCAGTGGAGCTGGAGGAGGGCAGCTGCCAGTGCCGTGCCCTGTGGCGTCTGTCTGTCTGTGTGCTGGTGTTGGCTCGTGGGGCCGGCAGACCAGGGCACGTCGGAGGATGCACTGGCTGTCCCCGGTGGGGAGAGACACTGAGTGGGCCTGACTGCTTCTGGGCAAAACCTGGAGCTTGCCCGTGCGGGCTACTGGCCTCGAGCAAGCCGTGCCCGTGCTGCTGACCTCACGTCACCCTGGCAGTGAGGACTGGGGCTGAGCAGAGCCTCAATCGACCATTGTCTTGGTGCAGAGCCCTTGGAAGTGCGGGGGAGTCACGTAGGCCATGTGCTGCCAGGTTAAACCCTGGCTGTGGGTGCTCGCTGGAATTACGGCTCTGTGCTTAATGCTCTAAACCCGCTTAAAACTGGTGAAAGTGGTGTCTCATTAGCTCTTGACAATCCTGATTTTGTCTTGTTTCTGGCCAGAAAAAGGCCAAATTTGAAGCTATAAAGTGTTATTGGCTGTGAACACCTTTGTTTTCCCAGCATGAGATTTCAGTTTATTTTTGGGGCCTAGAAGGGATTCTGGGAGTCTGCCAGCTCCCTGTGTTGGACAAATATCCCATAGGATGTTTATGGCCCTATGCTAAACAGTGGAAGAGCCTGTTGTGATGAGCTGGGCTTGGGGGGGGGTTGTGCTGGGAGGGGTAAATGTGTGTCAGGCTCTCCTTTGGCTAATGCTTCAGGATGATGCTGGTGGGAACAGGCTCCTGGAGGACATCATCTTACTGTCTTCTGGGGGTTTGAAGGAGAGCCCCCTCAAGCAGTGGGATCTCTGCTGCTGGTGAGGAGCAACTTTGTGCCCATCCTGCCCAGATATTTGTGTTGCCACTGCAGGGCCAAAGGCTGGGTCCAGCTGACAGGCACAAGGAGCCCAAATGGCTGTTGTATACCTGGGACATCCCTGGTCATCTTTTTGCTGTGGAGATATCACTCCAGACATTGCTGCATCCAGCTCTGGAGCTGGAGGAGCAGAAGGCAGGCAGTGGAGACAGCAGGCTGGCATGAGCTGCTGTGGACTTCAACACCTGCCAAGGTGTGCTTGGTGAGTCTCTGCTGGCAGCAACACAAGCCTGTGTGGATACCAGGGTGGTGATGGGCTGTGGGAGCAGGAGCTGGGGCTCTGTGCCTGTCCTGCTCCAGCTTCTGGTCCCTCTGAGCATGGGAAAGGCTTTGTGAACTTACACTCACCAGCATCTGCTGCCGTGTGTGCCCAGAGCAAGAAAGCCTTGAGCTGGAGGGATGTGCCAGCAGAGGCAGAGGTTTGTTGTGCCTGGGCATGGCCCCTGCATGGGTGGGGGACATCCCGCTTCCTCTGACCCCAAAAAGGAGTGGTGTGAGGCCACTTTTCATAAAGGCTTTGCCCCAGAAATACTTTGTGGCATTTGCAGCGCTTTATAAATGTGAGCCTCTGTCTTTCTGCACTGGAGTCCTGCCAATCCAGGCTTTGAAAAGCACAGCAATTTGCTGCATTATGTAACTAAAAAGTCTTGAAATCATCCTGTTCCAGGCCCCTTGGGAGAAGGGATAACAGCACTTGTGTGTGGGACCTGGGAGATGGAGGGGCTGTAGTCTCCCATGGGACGTTTTGAGGTGATGCCGTCCTTGTTGCCTCTGTTGCTGCTCTTGCTATCACTGCAGAGGGTGGCTGTAGGCTACCCATTCCTGTGGATTAGTTGGGACTTTAACAGGGAGAAGATGTGATACTCACAGCCATTACTTGGTCTCATCAGTCTTAATTACTGCAAATATGGTTATTTTATTTCCTAAAAGGGCAAACTGTAGCTGGCTGCCTGGCACCTGTGAATTTGATATTCAAACATGTCTTACACGTTGCAGCTCTTCCAAAACAGAGCTGGAAGTGTCATAACTATGTTCTGAGTGGTTTTTTTCCTTTCTTTTCCTTGTTTGAAAAGGGGATGAATCTTTCCAATTAGGCTGCCCACCTTCCACGTGCTTTTTTTCCCCCTCCCTCATTTGAAACTACTTCTGTGTGGGGGCAAGGAGGAAATCAGCAAGAAGCCTTAATGCCGTTGAGAATGAGCTTTCTAAAACTAGTCTTTCTTAATAAGGATTTTCAATGAGTCAGGGAAAAGTGTTGTGGCATGCAGAACTCCTCATGTAAACCCTCTGGTGTCAGGCTTTGGGAATCTTGCTTCATGGTCTCAGAACCTTGTTCAGCTGAATGTTTTTCATTGAGCCTCAGCAATGCAAGAGAGATCATGTCTAACCTGCCAGAGGCCTTTTATTTTACAGAGAGATGCCACCTCAGCACCCACAGGAGGAGGAATGCTCCTTGGAGGGAAAGAACAAATAGATGAACCAAGCCACAGTCATTTCAGAGCAGAGGAGCTCTTGAGGAGTGTGGAAGAATTAAACCAGTGTATGTGTCTCAGGAGCAAAAGGGAAATATCCCCAACACCTCATCAGCACCCCTCAGCCTTTGCCTTGGATGGCTTTTATTGCTTGCAGTTTTAATTAGTGCTCACAAGTAGAATGTGTTCCTTGCTGGGAGCTTTTATAGCCAACACCTGGTAGTTTCAGCTTTTAAAAAAAAAAAGTTTCAGATAAATCAGTGTGGTTGGACGAGGCTTTCAGGTTCACTGAAGGCCATGAAATCTCAAAGCAAGAGGTGGTGGAAACTCCAGTGTGCAGCCTGTGTGGGGAGGGCATGCTCAGCAATTCCCAGTGCTTGTGGTGGGGCGGGCTGCTCTGGTGTCCCAAGAGGCTGGAGTATGTGAGGAGCCTCTGAGTTGTCTTGGCCCTGGGGTCTGCCTGCAACTGGATCCTGATGGGGGCTCATCCCAGTGTCAGACCATCCCGGTGAATCCCAGAGAGGAAATCAGAGGAGAAGGTCCCTGGCTCCTGGGCATAGTTCAGCCGCGGACGTGCCAGGGGCAGCATCTTGTCAATAATTCCTTTGTTGGAGCAGTGGGTGGCTCGGAGCTGCTCGTGATGGTCATGTGTCGCACTGGCTGGGGTGCAGCAAAATACCCTCCCAGTGAGAAGGTAGTGTATGAGCTGGGCTGAACCAGTTTTAGCAGCTTATGGAATCCAGCCTCCCTGTGCTTTGCTTCCTCTCGCCCTGTTGTAGGTCCTCTGGAACATCACCTGAGCACAGTCAGGTGTCGGGTGGCTCTGGCAAACCCGGTGCTGTATCAGGTAACTGGCTCCGGTGCTGGGTGGGAGCGGGGTCTCCCCGTGGCTCTGGGCCACCGGCTGCACTCCGGCTGGGACACCCAGATCCCAGCCTTGGATGTGCAGCAGAGCGCCATGGAGCAGGTGGAGGGGCAGGCACCCACCCATGGTGCTGCGGTGCCTGCGAGGGGTCGTACCAGGTAGATGCTGGCATGTCAGCAGCTGCTGATGAGATGGTAATTGCCGTGAGCCAGGGCGGATTCGTGCTATAAATAGGAGACTGCACCTCTCTGAGCCAGCGCCACGCGGCTTTGAAGTTGTCGCTGTGCCTAGTGTGACCCGGGAAGCTCTGGAACAGGCTCTCTTGCTTGAAGGTGGCTTTTAACTTGAGTGCAGACCTGAACTGCAGACCCTGCTGAAGGAGCCCAGTGTCCCCTTCTTGGCTGATGGCCCTTAATGTGGGCAGGGTGCCTCTGGCTGTGGGGACTGGGAGTGCCACAGTGCCTCAGAAAGTGTCTTCTAAAATCCCTGGGGAAATGCAGGAGTTCTGGAGTGGTAGTGATTTCCTGTTGCACTGTGTGTTGTTCCCCATGTTTACGAGCAGCTCCCCTGGTTGCGGTTCCTCCCTGGATTGGCTCATGCGGTCTCAGCTGCCTGGAGTGGCCTTGGTTTGGAGGAACTGTGGCTCCAGTGTGTGATCCAACTGTGCAGCAGCTGCGGTGTTGGCCCATTTATGTGCAGCTTGACCCTGCCAGCCTCTGGATTGCTCCCAATCAGCCTTTCCCTACTCAACCTTTCCGAGGGGATTCCATTCTTCACCAAGACTGTGACACTTCCCTATTTATTTTGTTTTGTAATCTCTTCTGTTTTTCAGCTTTTTAGATGAATTGTTTTTTACACTTGAGTGCTTTTTGAAACCTGTGATAGCATTTATGGCTGGGGAGGAGGGCTTGGATGCAGCTGGGTCAGGAGATGCCCTGCCAGAGCCATGTCCCCTGGGAATCAGGCTCTGCTGGGGCTTTTGCACGTGGATCTACTTCCTCCTTCCTGGCAGCATACAGTAGCCTTCCCTGGTCACTGCTCAGGCTAAGTTTAGCTGCAGCTCTGACCTTTAGGGGTGGTGGGTGTGCTGTGACACTTGACTGTTCTTTAGCAGAAATAGAGGTATCCTGCCTTGTGTGTGGGGACTTAAGTCCCTCACTGTGTCTGCATTTGATAACCTGTGTGTGCTGCTCCTGCTCTAGGTGGCCTGGGACTTCCTGTGATTTTGAGATGCTGGGGTTGCGTTCCTGGAGATGTTGTGGGGGCTCTGCCTGTGCAGATGAGCCCATGGCTGTCCCAGATACTGCATGGCCTTTCCAGCATAGGTCAGGGTGTCATATCTTAAATTTGCTATTACAAACACATAGTGACCAGGGCTCTTAAAGGCCAGCTGCAAGCCAAGCGTGTGTTTTGGAGTGGCCTGTGTGCTGGTGATCCTCAAGTGCTCCCACCCCTTGGATCAGCTGTCCTGGAGGTGATGGAGCGCTGGTGCTGTGCCAGCCTTGTGAGCAGGGCTCAAGCTGTGCAGTTGTTTGCCAGGAGCAGAAATGCAGCTGTCTTGTGTTCAGCTGAGGTAACTCTTTGTCCTTTGCAGATCTTTGAACCCCAACTGAGTCACCACCAGCTTGGTTCAAGATGCCACCGCCCGTCGGAGGCCCCGTTGGATACACCCCTCCTGAAGGAGGATGGGGATGGGCCGTGGTCGTTGGAGCCTTCATCTCCATTGGGTTTTCCTATGCCTTCCCCAAGTCCATCACTGTGTTCTTCAAAGAGATTGAGGTCATCTTCAATGCATCCAGTAGCAAAGTCTCCTGGATCTCCTCCATCATGCTGGCTGTTATGTATGCAGGAGGTAAGTGGGCTGGAGCCAGCAGTACATATGATTCTGTGTCACAGGATGTTGCTGTGCTGCTGTGGCTGGTGATACCCACCTGGCTGTAGTGAAACAATCAAAACTTTGCTAAAAGTTGGAATTGTCTCCTTATGTGAGAGTAAAACCTCCCTTAATGAGTTTTCTTGAAGGAGGTTGCTCTAAAAGTTCTGTTTAGTGCCCAGAATGTAAAAACCAGGTTAATCTGTCCTCCTCTGCAAAGCTGGGAGTAAAATCTTTCCGGGGAATTATGACTTGTGTAATTCTGCACTTGTCCTTGTTGCAGTGGGCTATGGACTGTCTGTCTGCTCTCAGCACCCTCCTGAAATCTGGGGAGCTGCTGTGCCACACATGGAAGCTCCACTCCTGGTGCATGTTCTTTTAGATAAGGCATTGATTTTATTTTTTATTAATTCAGTGCAGTGTGGGTCTGTCTAGGGATCTGTCCCCATTTTCTGGTCAGCTGAGCTGTACTTGGAGTGCACTGAAGCCTTGTGCTGCCTTTTCCTCCTTGCTGGTGCCCAGTAGTGTTGTGAGCAGCTTGTGTTATTTGAGGATGGCAGGGTGCACTGGCAGTACGAAGACATGAGCAGAATAAGGCAAACCCACTTAAACTAAAGCAGCTCCCCTCCCCTGTCCTTCAGAAGCTGCCTTTTGAAGGCTTTTGATCCCCAAGTCTCGTGCTTTCTGCTTGTCTTTAATGGGTGAAGAACAGGCAGGGTACTCCTGGTCTCAAGACCCTGGGGGTCTTGTACCCGCCTGCAAACATGGCCTTGTGCTGGGCTGAAAGAAACTCTTACTGGGAACCTGCTGTTGTGATGACTTCAGAGGCAAATGGGAGCTTGTCCTGCTGCCATCCCCAGCTGGCGAGGTGCCCACGGCCTCCTTACTTTTGTGCATCCAAAGGAGCTGACGTCAGCTCCCGGCTGAGCACGAGGCTTTTCCTTTCGGGGGAACAAGCTCTGCTTTGTCCTCGCTCAGCCAGCGAAGAGACCAGCACATTTCCCTGCTCTGATGTTATAACAAGCTTGTAAACTGTGTAACTGCCTTAATGAGACCAAATCTGGGCCATTTCTCCTCTCCTAATAGCTCAGAGCTGGTTCCTCTGGGTGCCCTGAGGGCAGCACTGACTGAAGCTGCCTGGCAGCGTGGGTGAGAGCTGCCTTCTCCAGCCCTAGGGCTGTGTTTGTCCTCCTGTCCCCCTCTGTCCACACTTGCTTTCCTGCCCCCATTGATGTGTTGCCATTAAATACCAAGAACTCCTGGAACCACTTGCCCATAAACTGGTGCCAGGGATGCTGAAAGTATCCCAGACTTACCCAATAGCATTTTTTCAACCCAGAGGGTGGTTGGGCACTGGGAACAGGCTCCCCAGGGCAGTGGTCATGGCCCCAAGCCTCACAGAGCTCAGGGAGCCTTTGGGCAATGCTCTCAGGCACAGGGTGGGATTTCTGGGGTTGTCCTGTGCAGAGCCAGGAGCAGGACTTCAGTGATCCTTGTTGATCCTTTCCAGTTCAGGATTTCCTGTGATTCATTCCTGAGCTGCTGGAGCACAGGAACATAGTGCTGCCCCACTTGTTCCTACCTGAACCCATACCCTTTACAGGGTCGAATTGCACTGGAGCAGTAGGGCATTGGGTGCTGCCAGACTGGGTGGTTTCCTGCTGGCTGCCCTTGGATCCTGCTGCTCCCAGCTGGACTTAGCAGAGGAAGGGTCATGGGTGACTTTAGACTCTGTCCAGGGTCATCACATTTGTTGAGTTCAAGGTCCAAGTTTTACAAAGTGCTGAGTTTTCTGTGAGGAAGCCTGTAGGACTTGGGGTGATATGGCACCTCCTGAGTGCTTCTCCTCCCTCTCATGAGACCAAGGCCATGGCCCATCCCATGGTGTCAGGTTGGAACTGCTGGTGCCACACTGGATGAAGAGAGCAGGATGCTGTGGTGCTGGGGGCAGCCTCTGTGGCTCCAAAGCTTCTGTAGCCTTCTCCAGGCTTTGTTTAAACTGGACAAAAAGGTCAAGTAGCATCCGAGGATCCGTGAATAACATGTTGACAACCTCTGTCTGTTAATGGCAAATCGGAGTCTGTTACTATTCAATGGATGTTCATTCAGTGTATTTAAATACATTTTAGTGTCTGTAGAGCATGCTTGGCAGTATCTAATCACTGTTTGCTTTGGATTAAAGCTCCTGATAGTGAAGCACTTAAAAGGGCAATTGGGCCCTGTTTGTCTTAGGGGTAGTAGTGAAAACAGAAGCACCCCTTCTTCTAGGGCAGTGCTGCTTCTTCTCTGAGCTTGAGTTGTGCCCATCGAAGATGTTTCCTCACAACTTTGTCTGGTCTTGGTAAGAAACCTCTGGCTGGTGATGGCCAGTTGCTTTGCTACTGAAACCCCAGCCCATGGTGGGTAGGTGGCTGCAGGCAGGGCAGAGCCCACAGCATGGGGCAGGTGGCTTCACCCTGTCCCAAACCCCTATCTGTGGGGTCGGCTACTGCTTAAGCAGCTCCTGTTTCAGCGCACAGAAGCCCACAGAAGTCAAAGTTCTCAGTGCTCTAACCAATTCCTACTCTCTTATGGTAAGTTTAGACTGGGGAGAAGTTCTTCTTCCCTGTGCACTGGTTGCCCAGAGAAACTGTGGCTGCCCCATTCCTGGATGTGTTGAAGGCCAGGCTGGACAGGGCTTGAAACAACCTGGGCTAGTGGAAGGTGTCCCTGCCCATGGCAGGGAGTTGGAACAAGATGATCTTTAAGGTCCCTTCCAATCCAAACCATTCTGTCATTCTCTTGCCTCTAGCTGCCTCCGGACCTCCCACGCTTTCCCTTTCTCCCAGTTCCCTCACTGGGTGAAGAATCATTGTGTAAAAGCTGGAAACCTCTGGCAGCAAAGCTCCAGTGTGCTTGTATGTTTGTGTCCTGTCTCGTGCAAGGATAACTCATCCTGGTTGCATTTCCTTGGTCCCCCAGGTCCCATCAGCAGCATCCTGGTGAACAAGTACGGCAGCCGGCCCATCATGATCGTGGGTGGGTGCCTCTCGGGCTGCGGGCTCATCGCAGCCTCCTTCTGCAACACAGTGGAGGAGCTCTACTTCTGTGTTGGGGTCATTGGGGGTAAGTCATGGCTCTGCCCCAGCAGGGCAGCCTCGGGAGCAGCTTAAACCCAGTGATATTTGTTAGGAAATGTCTGTGACCTTGTGTGAGTTCTGATCCCTGTCACTGTCTGGGTGCCTCCTCCCCTGCAAGCAGCAGGGGATGACTGCTGCTTATGCAGTTGGGAATTAGGTGATCAGGCGTTGGAGTGCACTGTCCAGGGCAGTGGTGGAATCTCCATCCCTAGAAGTGTTTAAGAAGCATGTAGATGGGGCACTGGGGACATGCTTAGTGGTGGACCTGGCAGTGGTGGGTTAATGGTGGGACTCAATGATCTTGAAATTCTTTTCCAACCTTAATGATTCTGTGATTCTAAGTTGGAAACAGAGCTGTGAAACCCCCACAACTGAAACCCTGTTTGTCCCACCAGCTCTGTTGTGGCTCAGAGTCTGAGTCCTGAGCCCCTCATTTCTCTTGCAGGCCTTGGACTTGCCTTCAACTTGAACCCAGCCTTAACCATGATCGGCAAGTACTTCTTCAAGAGGCGTCCACTGGCCAATGGGCTGGCGATGGCAGGAAGCCCTGTCTTCCTCTCCACCCTGGCACCTGTCAACCAGATGTTCTTTGGCATATTTGGCTGGCGTGGCAGCTTCCTGATCCTTGGTGGCCTCCTGCTGAACTGCTGTGTGGCTGGATCCCTGATGCGGCCCATAGGTCCCAAGCCTGATCAGATGAAGAAAGAGGCCAGTAAGGAGGTGCAGCAGGAGGCTGGGAAAGCAGGAAAAAAGGATGATGGTGACACCAGCACAGATCTCATTGATGGGAAGGCCAAGAAAGAGAAGAGCTCGTTCTTCCAGACAATCAACAAGTTCTTGGACCTGTCTCTGTTCACACACAGGGGCTTCCTGCTCTATCTGTCAGGCAATGTGATCATGTTCTTTGGACTATTTGCTCCCTTGGTCTTCCTCAGCAATTATGCAAAGAGCAAGAAGATCCCTAATGAGTCTGCAGCCTTCCTGCTGTCCATCCTGGCCTTTGTGGACATGGTGGCCAGACCTTCCATGGGACTGGTGGCGAACACTAAGTGGATCAGACCTCGTGTCCAGTATTTCTTTGCCATCTCTGTGATTTACAATGGGGTTTGTCACCTCTTGGCCCCCATGTCCACCACCTATGCTGGCTTCTGCATTTATGCTGGATTCTTTGGCTTTGCCTTCGGCTGGCTGAGCTCGATCCTGTTTGAGACCCTGATGGACCTGGTGGGAGCGCAGCGGTTCTCCAGTGCTGTTGGACTGGTGACCATCGTAGAGTGCTGCCCTGTGCTTCTGGGACCCCCTATGCTAGGTAGGGTGTGCTGTGCCTGGGGGACTCAACTGAGGACATGGTTTAGTGGTGAACACTGTGGAGGTGCTGGGGGGGTGATGGTTGAACTTGAAGATCTTAAAGGTCTGTTCTAGCCTTAGTGGTTCTCTGACTCTGGCTGTCCGGCCTGGCTGAGCAGAGCCAAATCCCCCTGAGCAATGGGCACTGGGGCAGGGGAGAGGAAACCACCCCAGTATCTAAGGGATGACTGAGGAAGTGGGGGATGAAGGAATGTGGGACAGGTCCTTGCCTGAAGGTGATGGTGATGGATTTGGGCTGCCCTTGTAAACATACCCACAGAACTCCTCCAGGTTGTGGGGTTCTTGCTAAACTGACCCATCTCTGTCCCTCAGGGAAGCTCAATGACTTGTATGGTGACTACAAGTACACGTACTGGGCCTGCGGGGTCGTCCTCATCATCGCTGGGATCTACCTCTTCATCGGGATGGGCATCAACTACCGTCTGGTGGCAAAGGAGCAGAAGGCAGAGAAGGCAAAGAAGGAGGGGAAGGAGGAGGAGACCAACATTGACGAGGCTGAGAAGCAGAAAGAGGCGAACAACGATGTGACCCCCTCACCTCAGAAGAGCTCTGAGGATGTTGTCAAAGAGGAGGAGAGCCGTATGTGAGGGACTGGTCTCAATCCCGGAGTGTCTGGGAAGTGCTGCTGCCCTGGTGGGGTGGCCAGGGCACAGCTCTGCTGGCCCTGGGCAGCTGTGAGAAGTGTTTAAACCAGGTGTTCATTTTTAAATGGGCTCTGAATTGTCTTTCCATCTGTGTTCAACAAAGGTAACAGGCCTACACATGCAGTATCCTCGTGTGTCAGGGGATGGGGGGGCGGGTTTTATAGTCTTGGCTTTTTAACAGTAACATGAATGTACTAATATGTGCCTTACAGACTCCATATCTAGTTGAATCTGGATGCGCCTTAACTCTAAACTGTGCTTTAGCTCTGTATTCTGCTTGGGGTTGGGGGGGTGGGGGGAGAGTATGTATGTGTTTTGGGGAGTTTTGTTGTTAAAAAGCCATAAAAAGCAGGATACTGGATTTGTTGGAGCACGACAGGCTTCAGGGCCAGCCCTGGATGAATACTGCTTCACACGCTTCTTACTGCAGGCCCTCTGCAGAGGGGGAGAGCTGGGCACGGGGCAAGGTGCTCCTCGACCCCCATGCCCAGTGCCTTCTGGCTCTGTAGGTGGTCTTTAGGTATGTTTTGAAAACACTTTAGCTACTGTAGTTCTTTAAAATCCCTGTTTTTGTAGCTGTTCTCTCATGGGATATTCAGGTTCAAGGATGGCTACGGTTCTTGCTGAGCAGCATTACCTGATCTGGGGCCGTGGCAATCCTGGTGTGCCTGAGCCCTCCTTAGGGAGGGCTGGGGTCTCCCTTGCCTCTCCACTCTGCCCTGATGGTGCCTCTTCTAAGCCCAGTGCTGGGTGATGTCAAATGAGGGGCTCAGGCTGGGGTGCTGGCATTGATCCTGCTGAATGCAGGACTGTGCTGCCCTGTCCCTCCTTGGGGTTTCCACCACAGTATCCCACCCAGATGAGTATTTTGGGTGCCTGACCCTGGGCAGAGCTGTGGGGCACGTGGGGATGGTACATCCCTGAGACTTTCTGCTTTTGCTCTTTTACCTGTTAGAGAAACCTCTTTTACTTGCTTCTGTTCAACTGAGATCTTCAGATGGTGGATGCCAAACCTCTCACATCTAGGACATGTAAGGGGAGGAGAGAATTTGTATGTATTTATTTTTTATTTTTTAGTGTTGGAAAATATCTCATTGTACGTGGAGCAGGTTAATGGCTCTCAAGTTCTAGTACATGTTGATCAGAATTCATGTTAAGAGGCTGAGTTTTTTCAAATAAACTTTTTTTTTTTTTTACAATTTACCCTCAAATGTTGAACTTCTTTCTTAGAATCACACTCCTGTGTGCCAGATGATGTAGGGTCAGTTTTTGGGGAGAGGTAAGCGGGGCTGTGGTGGGGCCTGGCTTTTTACTTGCTGCTCTAGCACTCCGTGGAAGCTGGACCCATCCTGAGAGGATGAGATGCTCCTTTCTCACCCTCGAAGCTGCAGGGGGAGGTTTTGTTTGGGATTTGGGATGTCTGTTAGCAGAGTGTCTTCATGAGCTCTGGTTTTAGGAAGCTGTGAAAAGCCTTGAGAACTCCCTTGATTTTTGAGGGGGTGGATACACACTTGAAAGCCTGTTTGAGTGAAGGGCAGATGCTCTTGCTGTCTGTCTGTGCTGTCTCCTTCCCTAAACAGGGCCTTGACTGTGGTGACTGAAACCAAGCAGGGTTAAATGAAGGTGATCCTGAGGCAGCTGTCCTGGGGTCCCTGGACCCCTGGCAGGGTCAGGCCCTGCACTGCAGCTACTTTCCTTGTGCTCCCTTGGCTGTGAGGCCACTCTAGGCCTTGCTTTGGTCTAAATCTCACAGAAACCATACTTGGGTTGGATTTTTCATACTGTAGAGTAACTTTATAAAGCCAACAGATTGTTGTGTACCAGAGGATGATGTATAGTGCTGAGCTGTGATACTGTAAAGCCAAGTAACTTTTTCAGAGCTGATGTGTCTGCTGGACTGCAGGGAAGGGGTCACATCACAATAACCCACTGCTGAGGAGCTGCCCCTGTTATCCCAGGTTTTGTAGGCACAGACAAGAAGTATGTGGAGGGCTCTCCCAGTACATCAAAGTAGCCCAGGCAGAGGCTGTGGAAAGGGCTGGGCTTTAGCTCCTCTGCCAGCTGTGTCTGATGGTGATGCTTGTTGAGAGGAGCATCTCTCTTTGGCACTGAGGGATGTACTCAACCCTGCTGTGTTGTTCCCCACCTCTCCTGGGCTGTGGTACCAGTGCAGCTGACAGGGGAGCTGCTGTAGCCAGCGCTGCTGGGAGAGGCTCACACAGCCAGGGCAGGGAGCCAGCCCTGCTTCTAAGGAAAAAGTGTTTAAATAATTTCCTGCTGCTTGGACGTGGCTGGCCTGGAACACTTCAGCAGTAAATCCCAGTTGTTTTCTAAGGGTGGCCTCCATGCCCTGGCTGGAGCTGAGTGCCAGCACTGTCCTGGCTCCAGGACCTCCTGTGGGACTGCTCCTGGGATCCAGAACTGTGGAAGTTCAGGTGAATGGAGGAAGGTGTGTATGGGGTTGGGAGGAGAAACTTACTCTTGCCCTGTATTAGGCTATAAACTATTAATTGCCAAGATTAGAGCAGAGCACAGTCCTTGATGTGCCTTGGCAGGGCTGGCACCACTCCAGGGCAAAGACTCTGCCCTGGGCCAGCCTCTCCTGCTGGGCAGGGGCTGTCCCAGTGCCTGTTCCTCCCAGCTCAGCTCACAAGA
Organism: Formicarius rufipectus; assembly: GCA_013399695.1. NCBI lineage: Eukaryota > Metazoa > Chordata > Aves > Passeriformes > Formicariidae > Formicarius > Formicarius rufipectus. Next base: position 301,269 of record VXAU01002078.1, read on the forward strand.
GCAGCAGGACTATATTTAGCCACGTTATTTCTGTGAATAAAGGTATCTGCAGTGCTGAGTACAAGAGCTGGGCTCCCAGAACTTCTCAAGATTGCCTCCCCATAAACAGGAGCTAAAGGTAGGCACAGGGCTCAGTGTGTCGAGTTGGAGCCCTGGTTCTGCCTGTGGTGATGAGTGAGTTGGCAGTGAATGTCCAGACCAGCCCTTGGTGCTCCTGCAAGAGCCTGTGTCTGTCCCAGGGATGCCCTGCAGGCTGAACCCACAAGAGTAACTGGAGCACGCAGGGAACTGCTGGGATGATCCCTCTGCAAAGGACCAAGGGACACTCACAGGGATGTGGGTGCTTCCCTGCTCCCCAGGCCGGGAGGTGGGAACAGTGCTGGCCAGCTCCTGCTCTTCCTTCCCAGGTTTCCTCTGCAGGCCCAGCCACGCCACCTTCCTTCCTCCGGGGGCAGTGAAATCAAATTCTCATCATAGCAGGCAGAATTGAGGAAATAGTTGGGAGCTAATTCCCGTGCAGTTTGTTTTCCCAAACATCAGAGGTCGCCGGCCAGAAATACTTGGCAGCGGCTGGAGGGGGTGTCTAGGGGCTCCCAGAGGAGCAGACGGGTGCTCCAGCTGCCAACTGGGAACCTCTGCCAGCTGCTGATGGTCAGCAGCAGCCAAGCTTAGCTGGTGGTGGGATCCAGGACAAGGCAGGCAGACCCCAGCTGCCCTCTTGCCTTCTTTCTCTCCGTTAGGGAATCTGGGGGCACTTCACCTCTCCGGGGCAGTACACCCCTGACCTGTGGTGGGCCTTGAACCAACTGTCCCGAGGACACTGCAGGAAGATCCTGCAGTGGTGCTTGTGGTACTGAGAGGCCAAGCAGCCCCAAAGCCCTAAACACAGACACTCCTGGCCTCCTGAAACAGCTTAATCCTCCCCACAATGCAGCACAATCCCCTTCCTGCCGAGCGAGGAGCCTGGCCCCAGAGCTCATTCATGTGACAAGCATGAGGAGGGGATCTGGGGTCCCTGCCTGCTCCACCCAGGGACTTTATTCAGTTTTTTTGGGGAGATTTGGGTTGTGCTGAGTGTGCAGCTCCATCTGAGTGCTCGGGGCTGCTGCTCTGCAAACACTGCTGTTCCCAGCCACTGCCTTGGTGCTGTGCCAGGAAGGGAGGGCAGTGCTGGGAAAGGCTTGTCTGTCCCACAGCTGGCACTGCCCAGCTGTGACTGCCTGCCCTGGCTGGGACATGGACAGGGAGAATTGCAGAATCATGGAATGCTCTGGGTTGGAAGGGATCTTTAAAGCTCATCTCATTCTAGCCCCTGTCCAGGCAGGGACATTGAGGAGGACTGTGTTGCTCCAGGCCCCACCCAGCCTGGTCCTGGACACTTCCAAGAAAAGGCAGGGTGGCCAATGCCATCCACGTGGCTGCTGCCAGCTACCACTTTCCTGCTGCAGGTGTATTTAGGGGGATGAGCACAGCCCTGTAGTGCCCATCCTGACTCTTATGGTGGCATCACTCAAACTCCCCTGCTTGCAGCTAAGGAGCAGGAGAAACCCACAGAAGGTCCTCAGGGAAGCTTTTCTTTTCTTCTTCCTCCTTGAGCTGCCTGGGGAACAGGGCTGGGTCTGGGCTTGTGCTTGGCACCAGCAGAGCACACTTGCACAATGAGCACCCTGACTCAGCCCTGAATCAGGCTGGAAAACCTTGCCCATGGCACGGCACAGGGAGGGATGGGCAGGAGAGGGCAGATGGACATGGTCATGGTTCAGCCTTTGCTGCCTGAGCCAGATTCCATGGGGAAAAATGAAAGACCCTTAAAGTAGGAGCATTACAGGAGACAGCTAATCAATGCTGCAGGATGATCATCAATTATTTTCAGTGCACATTATATTCTGTTAATGAGAGCCCTTGCCCTGTCAGAGAGCAGTTCTGGGGGTTGGGGGGGATGATGCCCCACTGCCAGGGAACCATTCCAGAGGGGTTCAGAGATGCCCCACTGCCAGGGAGCGATTCCAGGGGCTGAGCCATGCGGGTGCTCCACAGAGCACGTGGGTTGTGTTCACTGCAAACACGGCCAAGGACAAACTCTGCTGCACTTTGCCCAGGCTTTTCCCCTGGGTGGACCTGGGACCTTTGCTCTGCTTCATGCAGAGATTGTGGTGTCCCTGTGTTGCTCAGGTGCAGCCCTGAGGAGCAGCCGCGTGGCCCAGGGGTGCTGCCTCCACATGCCCATGGGGTGCTTGGGGTGGCTCTGGGCCAACGAGGCAAAGGAGGAGTTTGTGGGAAATGCTTGGAGACGTACAAGGGGCAGGCAGGTCCTATCTGAGCTGCAAGTTGGGGCTGTGCATGTTGGAAAGAGACTGCACTGGCCCCATGATGGGCCCAGGCACATCCTAAGCATCCTCACCAGCTGCAGTGCTGGCAGATGGGAGATGCCCACAGCTGCTGGGGCCAGTGCCTCAGCCAAATGCCCATCTGTGCCCACTTCCAGCCTGCCCTGCATCCATCCTGCACTCTGGAGAGAGTAAGAGATGCTCACTGGGACTGGCGCTGCTCTCTTCTCTCGTGATCAGTGACAGGACCCAAGGGAATGGCTGGAGCCATATCAGGGGAGGTCTAGGTTGGATATCAGGAAAGGTTCTTCCCTCCAGAGGGTGGTCAGGCTCCCCAGGGCAGTGGGCACAGCCCCAAGGCTGCCAGAGCTCCAGGGATGTTTGGACAACTCTGGGGGACGTGAGATTTTGGGCTTGTCCTGTGCAGGGCCAGGAATCGGACTCAGTGACCCTTGAGGGTCCCTCCTAGCTCAGGATTTTCTGTGATTATATGATTTACCCCCTGTAAATCAGCGGAGCCTCCTGGGGCTCATTCCTCTTGGCTGTCAGAGTCTCAACAGCGGCTTTTATTGCCGTGCTGCCCTGCGATGTTTTGCTGTGGCTTGATACGGATTTAATTATTACTATTAATCATAAGAAGGGGCTGTGGCAGTGGCTTGTAGAGCCACCGCCAGGATTTACAGCTGGAGCAGGCGGCCGCTGGTGCAAGTAGGGCTGGGGCAGGGCATCGGGGACCTGCTCTGGGGAAGCACTTTCCAGGCAAGAGCAACGTGCAGGCAGGAGGCTGCATGGTCACTCCAGAGGCAGATCCAGCTCCATGAGCACCCTCTCGTGGCAAGCACCCCGGCACGGCCCCGCTCCCCCAGCAGCACCCCCAGCCCGTGTCCCCACTGTGCCCCACAGCCCACAGGTGGGAAGGATGGATGCTGCACCCCGGCAGCTCCCTCGGGTTGAATGTCCCTGCTGGAGCCGATTTCGGGGAGAAAGAGGGGCGGGAGCACAGTTCCAGGGAGCATGGGGAGGCTGAGGAATGCAGGGGTACAGTGGGAGCCTGGACAGTGGCTGTGGGCTGTTCTGAGATGTCCCAGGCTCCTGCGCCTGTGACACCGGCAAGAAAGCTGGAAGTAATTGCACTGGGAAAAGACTAAAACTGAGTAAATCAAATCAGTATGATCCCGGCCACGATTAGCAAAGTATTAATTAATTACATGTCCGCAGAAAGAAAGATTGCTAATTAGCATCTATGGAAAATGATGGGGGGAAAAGACAGAAAATGAAACATGTTTAAAATTTAATTAGAGGCCGCATGTTGTGCATAAGAATGAGCCTGTCTTTGTGAATTTAATTGTTTGCAATTACAGATCAACATCTCTTTTCCATCTCCTCCCTGTCAGACTGGGAGCTGCATCCCTCCTGCAGTGGCCCTGGTCTCCCACATCTCCACCACCCCATCCTCAGCCACTGGTGTGGGATGTCCAAGCCCAGAGGAGCCGAGTGGTGTCACAGCAGCTCTTCAGCTGAGAGCCTGAGTTGCTCCCACATGCTGGTGCAGGTTCCGAGTGCTCTCGACCCCTGCGCTGCCCCCCTTCCTTTGATGTTTGTGTCAGGAGCACCCACGACCCTCAGACAATGCCAGGGTGAAGCTCAGCAGGCTTTGAACTGCACTAAACCGTGTGAAAATGGAATCAGTCCTGCAGTCAGATGACTCAGTAATGAAGAGTCAAGTCTCCCACTGCGGTGTGACACATCTCTGGTATCTTCATTGCTTTTATCTGCGTGGAGGGAGCAGATTTACCCGGCTTTTCAAGCGAGACCGCAGCAAAGGGGCTGGTGATTATCCCTTTGGCAGAGACATCCCCGAGGTTAATCCCTTGATCCAGCCCAGCGCATCGGAGCAGAGGGAGCTGCTGGCGCAGGGTTCGGTCCTGCGCTGTCAGTGGGAGCTGTGGAGCATCTCCAGCATCCCCAGCTCTGCCTGGCACCCACGTGCAGCCCGGGACACAGTGGCAGGGGCAGCCCGAGGGGCACCCACTGGACTTTGGAACCGTTCTCCAGTGGGAGTGTGGCCTGGGAAGAGTCAGGAGCAGCACTGGGCTGGCTGAGAGGCCAGTGGGGCTCTGCAGGACACCACAGCTGGTGATGGGGCTTGGGGCTGGGGCAGAGAGCAGAACAGTGAGGGGCTGATGCATTAGTAACATTTTAAACTCAAACACTTGCTCTCATCCAGAACAACTCCTTATATTACATCAGGGCAGTGCCAAGCTAGACAATGGCTGAGAAGCCAGCCAGGGCACCACGTCCTGGTACAAATCCTGGCTGGCACTGGACCATTCCTATTGTTCTGTGAACTTAAAGGGGCAAAAGGAGGAAAAGGCACATCTGGCCTCAGTCCCAGCCCCCAGCAAAGGTGCTCAGGCATCCCCAGCTCTGCACCCGCCCACGATGTGCAGTCACATTTACAGGCATCATCACCCTCAGTGTGTCCTCACCAAATGTGCAGCTCTGAGCCTCTGAACAGCCTGTGCTGTCCAATCGCATGCAGGAGCAGAAGGAACAGCTGAACATGCCTACAAAATAATTTAGGAGCTTCTGTGCCAAGTTTCTTCCTGCATACAGGGATGGAACAGTAAGGTGGGGCAGTGTGGTCCCTGCCCACGTGGGTGGCACTGGTGCCTTGGGGGGAGCGGGGTCCTCCTATTGGCGCTGCTCGACTCTCAGGGCAGCCAGAGCTGCTGGGCTTCACCATCAGGATGAAGTGCAGATCCATGTATTCTTTTCCCAGGCCTCAGACTTGGAATTTTTGCCTTGGAAGGAGCGGTGCTGCCTTCGAACCCTTCTCTGTGGCATTGTGGAGTCTGTGCTGTCCCGTGCTGGGCACCATGACACCACCCTGTCCAAGTAGGTGGCACAGACTGGAGTGGCTGTGTCACATCTTGTGTCAAAATGGGTGAAGCCTCCCATTAGTCAAAGCCATAGTTTCATCCTGTCCTAAAAACGAGATTTTTATCAGATTTAAGCATGTAATGAGTAACATACAAGTCAGAACAAAGCTAATTACTGAGGACACTTGTGCTAATAACTGCTTTGGAGCCCATATGAGGATCTAATACCTGCCAAATAAAAGGCAAAGCAAGTCATTAGCTGGAAATGTCTGGTTCTTGCTCAGCCAAACACTATGAAATCATTATGTTTAATTATGGGATATCGCCCTGGAATACCAGCTTGCTAATTATTTATAATGATTCCTGAATGCACATTATAATCTCCTGGACAGGGCACTGCCAGTCTCTGCAGGCACCTGCTTTTCTCAGGAGTTAAGACTGCCTTGGTTGATGATCCAGCAGGATCAGAGGGCCCTGCCAGGACGTCACTATGGGACAGCTTTGGTTCCCTGCAATACCCCGGGGTGCTGGCTGTGCACCCACAACTTCCCAAAGGGTGTGGTGGGGTGTCCCCCATCCCCAGGGACAGGGTAAATGGGATATGGCAGTCCTGTCCCCTCTGGACACACGTGGCTGAGGTTCTTGAGAAGTGTGTGTGTGAGAACAGCAGCAGATCTGGCTGAGCCCCCCATGGACACCAGCCAGCATCCTGTGGCACCCCTGCCACTGCCATGGGCACGTGGGGCTGGTATGGAGCCTGTTGTGGCCACCTCATCCCTCCTGGACACCCCCATCATTGCTGTGTCCATGTGAACCCTTGAATTTTTGTCACGCCACACCCCAGGACCCCAGTGAGCACTAATCATCCAGGAGGTCCCCAGGCAGTGATGGGGACTGTTTTGCCCAGCAGGGAGGGCTCTGTGGTGGTGGGCAGGGGGCGATCTCCGTGGTGCTGTGGGTCAGAGGGCTAACAGAGACACACGAGTCCCCTGGAGCTGTCCTGGATGCCACAGCCACCTTGATGGCAAAGTGAGCACCCACGTGTTGGGGCGAGGGGTGTCCTACTGGAGCAGGAAAGGTCACATTTGTTGTGTTGGCTGCTCGGGAAGGGGGGACCAAGCGGGGTTGGTGGTGGGGGGGGTCGCGTCCCTCCCGGAGGGGCCAAGGTCGAGGTCAAACCTCCCACCGCTGCCGTTCCCGGAGCGGCCGCCAGGGGGAGCGCGGCGGCCTCGAGCATCCCACGGCTGGGACGGCCGCAGCTGCACCCCGGGGATCCCATCCCGGGGATCCCACACCGGGAATCCCACCCCGGGGATCCCAGTCCGGGAATCCCATCCCAGGGATCCCATCCCGGGGATCCCATCCCGGGAATCCCACCCCGGGGATCCCAGTCCGGGAATCCCATCCCAGGGATCCCATCCCGGGGATCCCATCCCGGGAATCCCA